>OY856409.1:1479753771-1479811271 GCA_963693085.1 Alisma plantago-aquatica | reverse complement strand
CTAGAATACACTCGAGTGTATTCGGAGCACAATACACTCAAATAGTTTTTCATGATGCAATATTTTTTTCGAAAATCTAATCCGTTGATCTTCTTAAACATCTTGTGAATAGCTCATATACAAAATTTGAGTACATTTGGACATTTCTAGGTCATGCTATAAAGACCGCAAAAATTATGCATTTCAAATTAGATTCGCGCGTCGATTTTGTTGCCCTTGGATGAGTGACTTACACTCATCCAAATGGGCTCAAAATTTGTATGTAGCCTAGTTATAGTATGACGGTGAAGATCAATGGTTTACATTTTGCAAAAAATAGTCTTGATACAGAGTGTATCCGTGTGATCTGTACACTCGAGTGTATTCTAGCCTGACTCTCTCTCTCTCTCTATATATATGTGTGTGTGAACACCTCGGTACACTCTAAGGCTTACGCCTCACGCCTTTTCAACTTTGGTGACAACTATATCATAATGAAAATGTACAATATTAGCAACTAACAAATAGTCACAAAGAAATAGAAAAAAAGGAGGAATGGAGGGAAAGGAGGAAATAAGAAGAGGAATGTTGCGGAGAGAGAGACTAGATGAGCAACAATACCTTACTATTGACCTTTATTGGAAAAAAGGAGAAAGAAGATAATGCATAAATAGAAGACGAGTAATAAGAAGAAGATTGCTAATTTGCTCTTATTAAGAAGAAATAGAAGGGGAGAAGAGATGTGATAGAATATAGTCTTACTCTATTTCTTATATTGTGATATTTTCTTTTTTTTGTCTTGGCTTTCTTATGTAATTGTTCCTTTATTCTCCTCTATGTAGTCGTGGACAATCCGCTATTGCGGGTTATGGTTTTCATTAAACCTTGGACATTATATTAGAGCAATGCTCCTTCTAGTGCACAACCCTAGGGCACCCCATCCTCTCTCTCTTTCTCATCCCTTCCCCGTGCATTTGCCGCCAGGCTTCGTCATCGTCACCATCAGATGCTGCCGTGCCTTCTACCTTGACAAGCACCGTTGTCGGTACTGCGCCCATCTCGCGCTGCCGCTAGGGAGCTTATCGCAACAATGGCTTCTTGAAGAACAAGGGGAGTTTTGCCCTCTCAACTAGGTGGACAAACAATCTTCCTTGTCACTTTTCTTCCTCTCCATGCAATCCCGAGACGTGGATGAGCGCCTGCATCTCTAAGAGCTCCTCTTCTACTTGTGACAATGCTTCTTCCTGTTACCGTCTGGAGTGTTTACTCGGTGCTTTGTATCCTTCCCTTGACAATCCATCTTCCCGTTTGACACACTTTTAGCCCTTAGACACGACGTCATTTTCTAGACACTTCACCCCGTCACACATATACCAAGACTTTTTCTCTTCAGAAAACGTACATATATGACATGCCTACTGCCCTACACGATGTGTCTTCTTGCAGACGACACTTCCCACTTTTGGCCTTCACGACGTGTTGAAACAAGTGAGGTGCTGTGCCCCAATCTAGTAGCTCGCTCCACCAGTTCAAGATGCAACATGTCTATTCAAGACATGACATGCCACATATCCGTAAGCGGTAACTTCCTCATTATTCCGCGGTGATTCTTTGTCGTTCTTGCAATGGCAGATGGGAAAATTGAAACCAACTCTACTACACCATCCACGATTGTGTACAATGATCGATCCTAGCTCACATTTGTGTTACTGAATTCACAATTATATCTACTTTGGGTGAATGCAATCTATACTAACCTGAATTCCAGAGAGAAGGTTACTCTCATTGAGTAAGTTCCCCGACTGAGAGTAACAAATAATATGCTACTTGTCTAAAATACAATGGACTTGTGAAATCCCAGTTATGGACAACATGGAACCTCATATTGCCTCAAGTATCATGTTTAATGCCACAATAAAGCATATCTAAGATGCTAGAAAGAAGAACTTCTCTCATGACAAGAATGCTCTTTGCCTTTATGTTGTATATGATTACTTGTTTGTTGAGAGACTAGATAATTTCTCTTTTAAGGACTATTTTTGAGCTATACAGTCAATCTTTGGAGCTCAGTTTCTATCAACGGTTGAAGATAGTTGATCAAATGAAAGACTTGGATGATCTAGTAACCACTATATTTTTATCTGGGTTAAACTCAGTCTACATCCCTCCTCGAAATCTTATCCTTATCACCGATAAGCTAACCAGTTTGGAAGAAGCCTTCGTGAGAATTCAACAATTTTCTTTTGAGCCGCTCTCTGTTATTAATGGTGCTCTGACACTAAAATTTATGTGTCCTTTGCTTCTGCAACAAGGGGCAATGTACAAGGTGCTGGGAGAGGCGAGGCAACCGTCCTCGTGACAAGTGTACCTCCTCAGGTAGACTTGGGCATATTGTTGACCAGTGCTATCAGAAGCATGGTCTATCTCTTACAAGGAACTTAGCTATTGGTGCTTCTCACTACACTACTGTTACTTCTGAAAACTCTACTTTAGGGGGCTCTACTTCGAGTTCGACACCACATATCACCATTGCTAGAGATGATTGCTTCAGGCTATAAAATAGATTGCTCTTAGTTCCTCAACCAACTTGGTTTCCAATGTAGGTAACCGAGGGACATCCCTCGTCACTTCTCACCTGTCGTCTACATGGGTGGTAGATTATGGGGCTTCTCAGCACATGACAGGTATATGGTCTGTGCTTTCTTCTTGTGATTCGTATATTTCACATTCTTTTGTTACTTTGGCTGATGGCTTTATGAGTCAGTTCCAAATATGTGGATCAGTTCAACTTCCCCTTCTCTGATTTTACAATCTGTGCATTACGTGCCCCTGTTTCCGTTATGTTTATTGCTAAGACGATCGACTCTTTACGCAGCTACGCAACATATGGTCCCTCGTCTCGTTATGCCAAACCTCAAGAATTTGAAGATGATTGGTGGGGGGTCTACGAAATGTGATCTCTACCTCTTTCAGGGTGTCCGTCCAGCTAGCTAGCCTTCCACCACCACATCTACCGCCTTCACCAATTGCTCTCCCTTGCAATGGTATTGTTACTAGTTTTGCATGGTCTACTCCCTTCTCTATTTGAGATTAGATGGGCAACCTTTTTATGTGCCTCTTTGTGTTTTTTGATTTGTTGCTTCTGCTCTTGTTTTTGATTTGCATGCAAACAAGTTGTATCCTTGTGCTGTTCATATTATCTTTTTGGGATACTCTCCCACACAAAAGGGGTACAAGTGTTACTGCCTAAGGCTAATTTGGTAGGGTCGGGGTGTAATCAGGTGTGGTTTTGTGATTCAGAAAACAAGTCATACATAATCACACCTTTTGGGCTACGTAGATTTCATTTGGTAGCATGTACTTTTGGCTGAGTGTTTTGGCTTTTGTAGCTATTTGGGAGATAGAACTTAGCACAGCCATAGCATTGCAGATACAACAGTTTGCGGTCCCCTGTCAGAGCCTGTAAAGCACCTGAGAACCTGGAATTACACCCTACCATTCACATTTCTAGCCCGGTACAAACTCCATGTTTTTACAGGAAAAGATGAAGTCGGATGTAGAATGAATTCAAACAATTACACCCAAAAGCACCCAACCGAATGAAATGCAAAACTGAAAAGCAATGTTCAAATTTTCGTCGAACTTGGCGAAATTTCGCTAATTATTTCGATGCCGCCAACGATCGAACATAGAAATGGCCTTACATGTCTGTACGTAGGGAATTTTGCCAAAAGAAATTAAATTTCGACAATTATTTTGAATTTCAACGAAATTAGGAAAATTTTGATTAAAAAAGGCCCATTTCGTCCGCATTTCGACGAAATTTCGAGAAACACATCTATTATTTCGAGAAATGGGGTACGATGTCTGCTGATTTTACTATGTGATTCCTTGGGCTTGTTAGGGGCAATCGAAGTTATGTTTCTTCTCTTCCTAGCCTAATTCTACCTCTCCTATTTCTCTCACTTCTATAAAGATCTACAAAGGAAATATTTAAAAATGTGTGTAGGAGTGATATCCTATGACTATGATGACCCGCTAACTTTCATTTTTGAGGTCACATGATTTATGTTATAGTGCGCAAAATTAGCATGACTATTGAGATACTTTGTATGTATGCCATTATCAATCACACCTCTAACTACATGGTTGTCTCCTATAGGCTCTCGCTACAAAAGCACACTACCAAGAACAAAGCTTGAGTTAATCCATTAGTATGCATTTTATCACGTGTAAGCATATGGAGATTAACAGTGAGACACATCTATGCTTGTATGAAACAAATAAACAGGAGCCAATATGTTGATAGATATAATGAACAAAGAGGATGACAACCATCATGGTTCAACTAGATGCATAAACTATAGTTGTCTCATGCTTCCTCAATACTCACTCACATACCACTGCAACATTGTTTATGCACTACGTCATGTCATCCTAGTGAGGTCCTACCATCCTAGATCATGCTATGTTTCCATAAATTAAATTTGTCTTTAAGCCTATATATTGTGCTTGCAAACTATGATGACTTAATTCATTCATTTTGCCATTCAATTGACCTCGAAAACTCCATCAAAATGCCCATCGAAATTGTTTAGCTTCCTTCAGTCACATGAAGAGCCCCACCCCCTCACATATCCAATATGAAATATTATTGCATATTTGAGTAGATCTACACTAGTAGATTGTTTTGGTACAATTTCGCTAAATAATTCGATCATTTGGTCGTCGAAACGCCAGGAATGCATCTGTCGAAAATTCCGTTGAAATTTGTTGAAATTTCTGTTTTTGTGGCTACTGGAACGGCGTCGAAATCGGACATTTTTTCTTTGCTGAAGTGAACATATAGTTGTAATGAAGTGCAACTACCTCCTGCCATACAGCCCCTAAGTCTTCACTGTCTCTTTGTCTCAGCTAACATTACCTTTCATGAGTCCACTCCTTTCTTTGGTAACTATGTCTTACGTCAAGGGAGCAACATGCCTCCGAGAGAATGAGAGAGAACCCACTATCCGTCAACCCAAGCATGCTACCTCTTCTTGTGTCGAGTGATGATAGAGGACCTGATTCCGTCCCTAACAGATGCCCGCCATCCATCCCACAACAATTTCCTTTAGTTTACACCAGATGAGTTGGACATAACTCTGGAGATGTAGCAACATCGGTCCCACAGGACGGACCAATCATAATCAGAGATTCCTAAGGTACTTGTCTACCCTGAGAGACTTCCCCATTAGTTTATGGAAAGGTGATAGTTCGTGCACTATACGATCGCCTTTTGCTCACACTTTTGCTATTCAGCTAGACTCTACAATGATTCCTCACTCCTATGCCGGTGCATCTCAATATGACGGTTGGATACATGCTATTGATAGTGAGATGGAGGCATTACACCGCAGTTCTATGTTTGGTGGATTTCAAGTAGGGAAATCTGTAATTGTATGCCGTTGGGTACTGTGGAGCATACACCATATGGTGCAGTTGATTGCCTAAACGCTCGGCTTGTGGCCAAAGGCTATATTCAGACACACGACATGGATTTCTTTGAGAATTTTTCACTTGTTTCCTACCTTAATTTTGTGTGGTTTATCATTTCTATTGCTCTTCACTTTGATGGGGCCTTTTCTTCTGCTGGATGTTAAAAATGCATTTCTTCATGGTGGTCTTCTTGAAGAAGTGTATCTGGAGGAGCCTACGGCGTATGTTGCTCAGGGAGAGTGTTAGAAGGTGTGCCGGTTGAAGAAATCCTTATATGGTTCAAAATAGTCGCCGCGAGTGTGGTTTGGAAAGTTCAGTGCTGCAGTTGTTCAGTTTGGGATCATTGGTCTTGCTACATATCATTCCTTATTCTCTTACAAGTCTTCCCGTGGCATTTTTATCCTTGCTGTTTATGTAGGTTATATTGTGATTACACGAGATGATCCCACATGTATATCTCAACTCAAGGAGTGGCTTAAGACATAATTTCAGACCAAGGATCTGGGTAACCGGAGGTACTTTCTTGGAATACAGGCTCTACATTCCAAGATAGGTACCAATCTATCTCATAGGATGTACGTTCTTTATCTATTGACTGAGATTGGTATGATACACCAAACATGCATCTACACGTATGTATCATACAATGTGGCTTACTTCTGATGATGGTTGACTTTTTGATTCTGCACAATATGGACGTGTAGTTGGGAAGCTGATCTATTTGACAGGTAATCGTATTGATATTTCTTATGCCATAGGGGTTGTTATCCAGTATATGAGTGCTTTCAAAATGAGTCATTGGATGGCGTCACTCAAATCTTGACACATCTCAGAGGATCGGTAAGTAAACAAACTCACATATTTCACAGGACATGGATACAAATTGACTGGATATAAGGATGCTGATTGGTCTGTTGATACTGTTGGCAGACGTTCAACTTCAGGCTACTGTGTTTTTCTAGTGTCACACTTGGTGATTTGGAAGTAAAAAGCAGAATGTGGTAGCCAGGCCTAGTATGAAGGCCGCTATGGCACATGCCCGTTGTAAGCTTCAATGGGTTATGTCTATTCTGACTGAAATGGGTGTCTCAGTCAAGAACCCATGCACTCTTTGTGTGATAACCAAACAGCTTTACATGTTTCCAATACTCTTGTATTCCATGAAAGGACAAAACATATCGAAGTAGACTGTTACTTTGTTGGTGACCTTGAGCTATCTAAGAAGATTGAAACTCCTCATGTTCGGACTGGACAAAGCCACTTATACCGTCAGTTTTTGGCTACATGAGTTCTAAGCTGGGCATGCATGATGTGTATATTCCAGCTTGAGGGGGAGTGTTAGAATATATACTCTTATTCTATTTCGTATATTGTGTTATTTTCTTATTTTTTATTTATTTTGGGTCTCTTATGTCATTGTTCCTTTCTTCTCTATATAATGAAGGACAACCTGGTACTGCGGCATATGGCTTATCAAACCTCTGGCAAGAAGAATGCAGACAATAATGTTTACTCATATAATGGTTAAGAGGAAATGGTGGAATTGCAGGGAGAAAGAGATATAGGAAGAGAATGGGGAAGAAATTGATTAGGCCATTAATAAAAGAAAATGAGATAAGGGTGGAAATAAAGGTGTTAACGAAAGGGGAGTATACCTAAACATTAGCATAAGTGAAGAAAAGGAGAAAGGTGGAAGAGGACCCACTGCTTGAGGAGGTAATGGTCAGGGAAGAGAAAGACGACCACCAAGAAGACTTGTCGGAGGGAGCTGTGGGATAAGATCCATGCATTTTCGTAAATGCACCATTGGAGAGAGATGCAAGAGAAGAGCTCCACCACTAGTGAAGAGGGAATGGCCAGAACAGATCACCTCCACTTGCAGATGTTGCTGCAGCAGGAACTCTTATCCAAAGGTGTCCCAGGGCATTGGGAGTGAGGGGGGGGGGGGTCCCAGGGGTGAAAATGGTGGGGGATTAGATATTTTGTTTTATTATTGGTTATGACATGTCGAAATGGGCTAATGAAAAAATGTGGTGCATCACATGTGCGGCCTAGGGTCCGCTTGACTCTAAGCGGCACGGCCCACTGGGTGAACCACGAATAGCTATACACGCTGCCTTCTCGAACACTGGCTATAGTTGATCGTTATTCTCTAAATGATGACTTCTAGATAATTTTGGTTTGTCAAAGACTCCGAACTCAAAGCTACTAGTGATTTCAGATGTTCGAATTGCTTGCAATGCTGATGGTAGTTTCTTACTGCGTTTTGTTCGTTGCTTGTGATTTTGAACATATTTTGGTTTCTAGGCCGTACTGAGTAAAAAGTACACAGCCGGCACACGCGCGCCCTAAAATATGATTTATTTGGTGCCATGTAACCTTACGGTATGTGTCTGAATGCATGGCTCTACTTTTATCTTTCAGGTACATTCCTGATGCTTCAAGAGCAATTTTTGAAATCTTGGAAGAAACTGCTCAACGCAATTCAAAAAAGCCACGGTTCTTTGAGGGCAATGATAATTATGAAGAAATCTTGAGGAAGGTCGATTCCCATGAGATAACACAAGCAACATTGCATGAAAAACTCACTGAACATGCTGAGAAGGTACTTTCTTAATTTAGCAAGAAAAGAGATTGTACTTATATTGCAGTACCTTGGTTTTATTGATATGTTTTTCCTGACGTTACAGATTGATTATGAGATGGCACTTGAATACGCCACTCAAAGTGGGGTTGGCGAACAGCCTCGGGAAGACATCTACATCAAAGCATTTGAAGGCACGACCAAATATCTTGACTGCCAAGGGGCCAACTTTGTTTTCAGACTCATTCTGTAGGGACACGAGTGGCCTTTAATTTGATCGAATGAGCTGTACATGAATATTGCTTTTATGTTTATACGCCCATAATATGTATTGTCCAATTAGATTGAATCGGTATATTACGTTAACCCCAACACTATGGTAGGATGAAAAACGCGCATACATTTTAAGGTATTTACACGACTAGTTACTGTTGTTATCGATGCCTTTTTGGATTTGGAGCTATACATTGACATTTACTTAGGATATTCTGTAGTTACTAGCGGAAGACAATGTGCTAAGCACCTGTTACACAATTGAATTAATTTAGATACTAAATATTTATGTGCAAAATTGATTATTTAAGATAATAAATAAAAATCAATTAGTAGTGACAACTATTAATTATCAACACATTAAATATGCTGGAAAAATCTATTTGTATTGTGCCAATTAAATATGGGACACTTCGCAGAATGCTCTCCTACTGATGTTTTTTGACATCCTACTCGGCGCGACGCCCGGTTCATCTTCAATATGAGCACTGCTTCAAATGGGCCTTTCTCTATATACCATTGAGAAAGCAACTGCTTCTTGATGTTAATGATTAGGAAATGATTTTTGCAAGGTGTTCCAAATTAAACACGGTTGAAAAATTGACAAACATGTTAATATAAAAAAATACCACATACACTCATTTTTATAGGATAAGACAGACTCAATAAACTGACAACAATAAAAAAAAACAACTCGATTGATTGTTGAATGACTTAGTGCGCCACTATCAAAATTACTTGTGCTCCCTTTTGACAATGTGCACACTAATTAATATATAATAAGTACTCACGATAATTTAAATGTAAAATATGAATGAAGAACAACTTGAATAATCTACTTCTAACATATCAATACCAAAATCAAATGCTTATGTTGATTGCTAATACATAATTAGTACACAATAATTTACTAACATCACACTAAAAAAATAAATACAAAAAATACCACATATATCCTTTTAAAGGGTAGTTAGATATAGACTCAGAATAATTTACATACAATCATCAATATAGATTTGTGATAATTTACTTACAACCCAAAGTTGAGCCAATACCAAAATTACATGTACTCTCCTTCGCATTATATTATTACTACTCGCAATAATAATACAATGTGTTCATGATATATTATTAGTACTTGCAATAATTGTACAACTTGCTAACATAAAATGACTTGATTAATGCTAGCTATGTTCATGATATATTATTACTAGCAATAATTATACAACTTGCTAAAAGAAAACAACCTGATTAATGTCAAATGATTTCCTACAACTTGTAGTGTGTCATTATCAAGATTATATGTGCTCTCTTTTTTGGCAATGTGCCTCATGATAGGTAACATATAATTACTACTCATAATATTTTACTTACAACCTGCTATAAGAGTACAATTACATAAACTGTCGATCGACTCTCTCCAATCTCTACTGTGCATTTATCAAAATTACACTTTAGAAAAAAGAGAAGTCAATAAACACAAAAGTGTAGACCAATCTCTACTGTGCATTTATCAAAATTACACTTTAGAAAAAAGAGAAGTCAATAAACACAAAAGTTCTACACCGTTGTTCAAAGACATGCTTGTGTAGCAGACAGACATGGTGGTAGGATGAACTAGAATATAGAGTTCTAACAATCTTTCTTATATAGGTCAGGTCGCTAAACTCAAAGACAAGTGTTGAAGTACGTAGGCAGAATACCGAAGCACATAAACGTCTTGCTGAAGCATGCTGGCAAAGCTCACAAACATGCTCTTAAAGCATGTAAAAATGTTAGTGGATGAGATGAAATAAATGTAGTAAGTAGGCATGCACAAAGATGCAAATAGTAGACATGCCATCAAAATTACTTGTTCTCTTTTTGAAATGTGCATGCTAACTAGTACTCACAATAACATAAATTTAAAATGTAAAATGAGAAAACTTGATTAATATACTTCTACCGTCTCATTACCAAAATCACATATGTATGTTGACATCTTATATATAATTAGTAGGCACTATAATTTACATAAAACTCATGAAAAAAATTTAAAAAATCTTATACGTCCTTTCATAGGATTGTTAGATATATAATAACAATTATTTATACACAATCCAATATATATTCCTTCACAATAATTTACATACAACCCTCCAAATTGTAATGTGCTAATACAAAATTACATGTGCCCCCTCCTCCTGGGTATGTGTATGTTCACGATATATTATTAGTACTCACAATAACTTATACAACTTGTTAAAAAAAAAACTCGATTAATGCCTGTTGACTCCCTCCAACTTATAGCGTGTTACTACAAATATTATATGTGCTCCCCGTTTTGATCATTTGCCTTTTGATGGATATCATATTATTACTACTCACAACACAACTTTGCATGCAACCAGCTATAATGATATAATTCTATAAATTGCCGACTAACTTTCTCCAACCTATAACGTGCAATTATCAAGATTAGTTACGTTTCAAAAAAAAAGAGAAGCCAGTAAACACACAAATACGATACGCGATTGAGTTCAAGACATGCTCACATATATGCTCCTGACGGCCATAGACATCTTGCTGAACATACGGAAATAACTCATGATAATGCTCTTGAAACATACAAAAGTGCTAGAGGATTGAACAAAATAAATAAATTCCGTGCATATAAGTGCATTAATAAGCCATGCACAAAGATGCAAATAAAAAAAGTCACCTTCATTTATTTATACGGTATAAGATATACTGCGTATGACTTGCACATGACTAAAATAACATTTTTAGAGTAATGTATACTGTATCGTCCTTCAGTTGCTCAAGACTCAAGTCTACTTTTAGTTTACATAACAATAATGCATACATGTATAAAGTAGGACACAAAGCGTGATGCTTGATCAAAACGCCGAATTATATCTGTTGGCGTCGATGCCTCTTTTGGACGTGGGCACTATAATGAAATTATGACATGTGACAGTTGTTATTGTAAATTACAATTGACTTTACTTAAGAGTTGCATCATTTTATATGTTTGAATTTTGACCCGTTTGAAGAATATTTTAATTATAATTACTAATGCTTTATATGTATATAGGGACTAGTTCCGTGTCTAAATGGGGTTTTGGCCGTCACCCATAGTCCTATACAAAAGGAACATCTTGTGCATAGTGAAGCTCAAATTAACAGTCTCTCGTTTTATATTGTTAACAAGGTACGAAAGCTAGCATTTAACAACTGGAAGGACATCATGCAGAGGCATGATCGGAGCACAGGATCTAGCCACACATAGAGATCATCAACTAGAGGTGCGACCGTTTTAAGCATCGGACGATCTTAATCCTCTCCAGAGGTGTTGGCCATTTTATCTTGCCCTTGTGCTGTGACCATATTCACCACTTAATTGGGATGACATGTCATCTCCATAATCTTCACCATGATGAATAACATTTCCCTCACCTCTTTCCCTTATTTGTTTGAAGGATCCTGACCAATCACAACATAGTTTTTGATACCTTTTTTCACCACCCCAAAGGGCTCTATACCCTCTATTGTTGCTACATGGTGTTGTTGACGGCAATGGCATGACATGTTAGATAAATGACACATGTTGTTGCTAGGTTTTTGTCTGTCTTAGTTGCAAAAGACACAATGTGTAAATTGATCAACATGTTATGTTATCGTACAACCTCATCTTCCCTAGTAGTGTTGGCACAATGTGTTATGTCAAGGTTGAGTAACTTATGTCATTGCTAGGATTTCATCATCAAGGTTGCGTGATATGTCAACCAATCAACATGACATCCCTGTGGTTAGAAACTCTAGTCAATTCCAATATGACATGTCAACGATGTGTCATGTCGTGTCTTCATTCACACATTTCAAACTTTTCTTTCCCACATGTAGTGTCCTACTATTACATGGTGTGTGACCCCATCAAGCTGGAGATGTTTTAAAAGAAGGGAATCTTTTAGAGGCTCCTCAAGAATCTCCTCTCCTTGTTTAGAACTAGGTCATCACCTCCTGTGAATTTAATGTCTTCATCCATTAGAGACGCAAGGTCAAAGTGTGGTTTAAAGTTCAACATATGGACAAACATTTCACCTATGATCTTCTCAAAGATGGGTCCTTTTCTCAGTGGGTCCAACATCATGCTAATATAACTATGCTTTAAAGAATTTAATGGGCCTCACATGAGTGATGTCTCCGACCACCTCACTAGTTGTAAGGCTATCTTGAATCATATCCAACTAATTTGACTCCAACAACATCTCAAGATTTATGATATGATGATGGAAATGTACAACCTTAATGAAGATGATAAGTATATACAATAATAATTTGTCTAAGTCATTTGTAATGTGAATGTCTTGAATACTTTCCTTTCACTTTACAATGATCCCCTCAAGGTTAAAAACAAAGGGATCATATGGATGCCATCAAGTTTTTAATCGGTATCCCCATGGAATATGAAGGAGTCAGAAGTCAAATCTTGCCCAAAATACAGATTCCCACACTTGTATTTTCATATTAATGTGTATCTCTCACTTTTATCGAGAAGGATTCTCCTACTGATCCTCTCTTCCCCCCCACAAATTCTGACATTGCAACCGAATGAGGGCATGGTCATGGTGGAAGAGGAGGAGGATGCTCCACTAGAGGCATCCAAAGGGAGCTCGAAGAAGAGGTATGTCCAATATTAGGGTGCAATAATGCAAAATTTTTCTTCATCTCTCTCCCATACATCAATGCATGCATAAGTGCCCTAAAATACACATAAAAGGAGACATAAGTGCATTTATCATAAAAGATCATATTGGAGGAAATAGCTTATAATCTATGATGTTTATATGTGATTATCATGCAAAAAGACACATGATGAAGCCCTAAAATAGGACTGCATCACCTCCCCATCTCGTTGGGGTGATGGAGCCACATAAAATATATAAGCATGCTTCTCAAATCAACATAATGGGAAGTCATAATGAAAAGTAAATTGTTTGAAATAAACATCTTGTCAAATAAATGTTGGTTTTGGAAAATCACTTGTTATACTTGAATATAAGCCCTGCCAAGTGTACTATTTTTCTATAAATTGTTTTACTTGTTTTTGATAGCGTACCGTGCAATTGCATTGATTGTGTCTTGATTTTCTTGATTTTAGGCAAAACAAATGGAACATTGACTAGATCACTTCGACACTCGATATACTCTGATGACTAGGATAAATCAACAAAAATCTCCTTTTTGGGTTAGTTTGATATTTAAATCTCCTATTTTATGAGTTATTATTTCTTATTGTATATGCCAGTGTGTGAGATCCTATTGGGCCGCTCAGGGACGGGTGCTTCAATCCTTTTAGCATTATCTAGGCAGTGGCATTGGGATTGGGGTAAGAACGGTTCCATGACATTCACCAAGCTCACCACTATCCAGTAACACGCCAAAACTTGAATGTTATTACCAATGAAACCCTAATTCCAACTATTGTTTGATAGGGGCTGTAGTTACTTATAATTAAACCACTACTATTCGAATGTGAACTATAACCCATTAATGACCCCTTATACATCTAAGATGATAAAGTGTGTATTTGGTGCTAACCCTAACCCTAAGTTTATATGTAACCCTCTTATAAATAATGTGATACATATACCATACAAAGATGATAGAAAGGATGAAATGTAATAATCAAGTGAAATAAATGAATGGTGACCCTTAGGATACTGTGTGACAATATAAGTAATCTGAATATCTATTTAAGAAATGGATACATCCATCCGTGTGTCCCTTATTTCAATTATACACTCAAATATGTAAACAATGCATGAACATGGCTAATCATTCTTAATTTATTTATTGGTAGTCGAAATATGTATAAAAATATCAATAAATATTAACGGGGTATGCTGTACAACTTAGACAATTTAAGTTGCCATTATTTGGGAAAAAATATATTAAAAAGAAAACCTCCAACTTGTGAAAACTATGTATTTAGTCAAATAATAAAAAAGTGAATCTTATAACCAATGAGATGAGTATAAATCAACTTAAATCACAAACATGGTAACTAAATATTAACCATAATATTATTTATTTGGATAATGCTAAAAGAACCCAAATTCATTGGATGACATAATAAATAGACACAAACCTAGAAACTAATTACGAATTTAGAATTTCTATACCTTAATTGGTAAAGACATCAGATTCCTCACCAATTGGACAATGCCTAATGTCTTAACTAAACAAAGAAGAAAATACTTGGAAATAAGAAAAACTACAGATAATGTTAGAGATTGTTAGATTTTTGAAGATCTTATCTGTCACATTTAAGTTTCCATTTCAGAAATTGTTAATAATTTTGGGCTCTTAATGAGCTATAAGATCCCAAACTAAGGGTCATGAGATTGTCTCATACATGATGTCTAGGTCTTCTCCAACATAGAGGTATGCTTAGATTTACTATTTACATATTCTTTCTCATATTAATAATACCTCATGATTCTTTCTTCATTAGTTCCATCATTTGATTCTTTATCCAATGATAACAAACTTTAGCCTTGTCTCTTATTGTAGCATAAAGCTTTTTCTGTAACATCCCTGACCTGGGTTATGCCTTAACCCTAGGTTTTTTGCTTAATAAAGTTAATTATACGCTTGTTCTTATTTCTTGAAAAGTAATTAAGGTTCCATAGTAACTTATGTTTCAATTTTAGTCCTTTTCAAATAATGTTGAAACATTATTTTGCTTGTTTTGGACTAAAGTGCAAATTACCCAAGTTGAGGGGTTAAATTGCAAATGTTACATGATAAGATGTTCCTCATGTGTTGAAGCATCATGATAATGAAGATGATGCAGAAGAAGGTCTTGTGGAAGCCTGAGTACCAAGAAAGAGTTGATAAAATAATGTTTGTGCATTAAAAACCTAGTTTTGGTGTAATGTGCAATTTACCCAAAACCTAGGGTTCAATATGCAAATTACCACTTATAAAGGGTCCCTCACGTTTCTTGGAATCATGTAGAGAAAAGAAAATGAGAGGGACACCTCATTTGAATCACTTTGGAGGAGAGATAATCTTGATATTAAAATAATCAAGATTTAAGCATAATTGGAACTTTACTTCAATTTAATGCAAACATAAATATATTAATTGAAGTGCTCTTCAAACAAAATTATGTGGGTTGAAATCCATAGATATGGACGACCAAGTGCCTTGAAAAGGCACGAAAATATCCAAAGGAAGTGGATAACTCACTCACATTATTATAAGAAAAAGAAATATCCACTCACTTATGGATATTATTATAATATGATCTAAGGTGCTTAATTTGCTTTTCTTTAAAACATGGATAATTGAGAGGAATAAGAGGCAAGGAAGATAGCCTCATAACCAAGGAAGGGAAGGGGGAAAATGACAAGGATATGGAGGAGATAATTCCTACTTTCTCTCTCTTATATGAATTTTTAATATAATTCATATATATGCTCCTTTATCCATGAGTTGAAAGGGAATTTCGAATCCACTTTCACTTCTTTCTTGCAAAAACGACCAAGGGAGATTGGTTGGATCAACAGGAGGACGACCCCCAACCTGTTGGTAAGCTTGTTGACCTTCTTTCACCATGATTTCATGGTGGAAATCGAAAATAAATGATGGATTTCTTCGTTTCTCCCTACAATCTTATATCCTAGCCATTTCTTTTCACTCAAAAGCTTGAGGACGAGCTTGGGATAGTTGAGAAAGCTTCTTCCACCATTAAATATGTGAAGCTTGGAGCTTTGACGCTCAATTGGAGGCGGGTTTTATAACTTGAACCCTTAATATTGTTATTGCATTCAATTCCTTATCAAATTGTTGATTCTTTCTTATTCTCAAAATTTTATTTGGTTGATTGATGCAATCACCATGAAAATCATAGCAAGTTTCATGGTTTTAGAGCTTGATGATGATGACATCATCATAAGCACACACCTCCCTAAATATCTATTGCAAACAGTTTCAAGATTTTGGTCCAATCGGTTTCACCACCAAACCATTTGGTGACCAAACGATTTGCAAACCGTTTGGAGGTTTGGATCCCAAACCATTTAGATGCGTTGACCATTTGGATGGGTTGACCATTTGAGGCTAGGACCCTAGTAAATGTTGGATGATGATCTAATGGATCCAATCGATTAAATCAATATATGGACAATCCTCCAATTAGAAACCCTAATCAGGTTAAGTGCTGATTTGCAATTGGTTGACTTAATGTTTTGGGTTGATTAACCCAAACGGTCTCAAGACCGTTTGGAGGTCACCCCAAACGGTCTCAAGACCGTTTGGAGGTCAACAAAGACCGTTTGGAGGTCTAGGGTGGAGTATGGTGGAGTAATTGAAGATTTAGAGATATCAATTTGAAGTGCAATCAATAGTTAATTTGATGATCAATCCAATGATCTAAACCCTAATTGGATTTCACAAATTTTATTGAATGATGAGCAAAACGGTCTCAAGACCGTTTGGAGGTTATCCAAACGACCTCAAGACCGTTTGGAGGTCATCCAAATGACCTCAAGACCGTTTGAGGTCAGGTCATATCATAAGTTGATGGTAATTCATTGATTTCAATTGGGTTAGTTCCACAATGTTAACCATTGATGGTTCCTCGAATTCAAAACCATAATTGATGGCTTAATGATTATAAACCCTAGTTCAATTGGGTTCAAAGTGCTAATTGAAGGTCTAATTGAAGGGTGATTCAATGATTCAATTGAAGAATAAATCAGTTGTTCAATTGATAGATGGTTCAATGATTGAAACCCTGAATTGATTAAGTGTTGAAAGACCTTTTTGGTCCATTTAGTTTTGAGAAGGTTTGGGCCAAACGGTCTTAAGACCGTTTGGGACCAAATGGTCTCAAACCGTTTGGAGACCCAAGTCCATTCGGTTTCAAACCGTTTGGAGCATCAATGGTCAAGAACGTTTGGATGTTTCAATGTGGTTAAGTCAATTGGAAACCTAGGGCGATGAAAGATAAAATAACCCTATGGTTGTTACTTCTCTATGTCAAAGATAATCACTAGGGTTGTACCTTTAGGGAACTAAGTGATTGATAATCCTTAGATGAGTTAATCCTTGAAGCTTAAGTAAGCAATAACTCAGTACACTATGTCAATCATAGATGTATGTACTTGATTGAAGGGTTGATGTAAACCTAATCAAGTTAAAAGGATGATATAAAGGAATTCTTTAATGAGTATTAATCATGTGGTGATTGGGTTATGATCCTTAGTAAAGAGATCATGAAACCCTAATCCAGAAGGTTAATGAACCCTAACCCTAATCTAGGGTAACTTAATGTAAAACCCCAATTATGGGAATGGAGAGTGAAACCCTAATTGGGATGAATAGTAAATCCTATTATGGATAGTTGATTGAGAATCCCTAATTGAGGGTGATTCCATGTGAAACCCTAATTGAGGTTGATTCCATGTGAAACCCTAACTGAGGTTGATTCCATGTGAAACCCTAATTGAGGTTGATTCCATGTGAAACCCTAATTGAGGTTGATTCCATGAGAAACCCTAATTGAGGGTGATGCCATGAGAAACCCTAGTTGGGATGAATAGTAAACCCTAAGTATAGGCAATGTGATGTGAAAGCCTAATGAAGGGTGATGCTATATGTAATCCTAACTCTAATGAAGTATGATAGTATGTGAAATTCTAAACCCTAATAAAGGGTGATGGTATGGGAGACCCTAATCCTAATAATGGAATGGTAACTAATACATTGATGGGGGAAATACCTAAAGTGATTGATTATAGATAACCTTATAGCAAGCCATGCATTAACTGGAAATGAGTCCATATCATTAAAGATAGTTAGACCATTCTTATGTGTGACCTATGCACTTCATGGTAAGAGTGATAGGTTAGTGGATGAAAGGATTAAGATGGGAAATACCTTAATCCAAGATAAGCTGATAACTCAAGAAAGTGGGAAGTGATGAGGAGAGTGATACATCAAGATATGAAAGATATCACTTTTAGCATTCCAGGGTTGATACCTTGATGCACCTCAAATCCAATATACTTGGACAAGAAACACATGAAGAGTGTTATGTAAATTGTTACAATGAAATGTAATGAGTTGGATATACTTTGATAAGTATAGGCTAATATACCTTAAGAATGGGGTTAAGACAAACTAATGAGTATGATGTAATCATATCATGTTAAGGATGGGAAATGAACTCATACCTTATATTGATAATCATTTAATAATAAATGTTGAGAGTAATAAACATGATTGATTACTCGAGATGTTAATGGATGCTCCTAGAGGTGTGGAGCAATGTATTAAGGTTGATTTAATAAATATGAAATCCTAATGTGAGATGGAAAACCCTAACCCTAAATTAGGTAATGGGACATGAGGAACCCTAATGTAATGTGAATAGTAAGCTCTAACCCCATGGAGGGAATAGTGGTGTTACTATTGTTTTACATGAGGTAATATGTTTTGTTGCCTAGTGAGAGGTAACAAAATGTGTAATGGCCTTGTGAGCCATATGATTAGATGTTGCCTAGTGATATGTGACAAGATGTTTAATGGGCCTTATGAGCCATGAGAACAATTGTGGCATATTGATAGGTACCAAGATGATTATAAAAGTTTACTGTAAGAAAATATAATAATAAACCTAATAAAAGGAACATTTGTATTTAATAATGAATGTGAACAGCTATGAAGGCTAACCTCAGGGTTCAAATCCTAGAGAAGGATGTGATGATTAATGATGGGTCAAAGGAATTTATATTCCATGATCTATGTAATCAGGATTGGTTAAAGTCCAATACCTGGCAGAGGTGTAATGCCTGTAATCAGGATTGGTTAAAGTTCAATGCCTGGCGGTGTAATCAGGATTGGTTAAAGTTCAATGCCTGGCGGTGTAATCAGGTTTGGAGATGTCCAATACCTGGAAGAGGTGTAATGCCTGTAATCAGGATTGGTTAAAGTCCAATGCCTGACTGTGAAATCAGGATTGGTAGTGTCCAATGCCTGGTGGTGTAATCATGTTTGTAAGAGTCTAATACCTGACAGAGGCTTAATTCCTGTAATGATGACACATGATTGCTAATAACCCAATGCATGTAATAATGACACATGATTGGTAATAACCCAATGCCTGTAATGATGACACAAGGTTGATGATAACCCAATGCCTGTATTAATGATATATGAGTACATGGTAGATATAATTATATATATGTTTAAACAGATTGGCTAAGGACAACTGACTGAAACAAGAATGTCTCATGGATGACATATCAAGATGATGAGTGTCACAAGAAAAGCTTGACATGATAATATAATATGATGGATAAATGATATACATGTTCTTCCTATTCCTTATTAAGAGAATAGTCGATCTATTGTTCTATCATAAATAGTTACAATGCTTTAAGATAAGAATGCTTTAAACTGCTTATCCTCTGCCCAGTGCTATACTATTAATCTGCAATAATAATGTTTTTTGGCAGAGAGTTATATCTCCCACTGTGGCAATTACAATTGTCTCACCCCCGTGGGATCCAACATTTTTAGGTGGACAAGCACTAAGGAGAGTGAGAACATCTTGCAGAGAAGGAACTTCAGCAGAAGTAGGGACAACAGTGACATCTCAGGTCCAGTGTACTGTCTGTCGTGTCTTGTAGATAGAAGTCCTATGTGTCATCTCTGTACTCTCAGGTCCTCAGAGTTAATAGTTAGTGCTTTAATAAATCGTTTTGAGATTCTGGCTTGATGCCTCAAGGTTCTTATACTGTCTGTGTTTAGCTTTTAACAAGGCAATTGATGTTGTAAACCTCGAGAAGAAATGGTACAAGATATGTACTTATGAACCAGTTTGTAATTGTAATACATTGGTTCTTGTTGAAAGAGTTTTCCTATGATTGGATCTCTTTGAAAAAGGTTTTAATTTTTAGTGATTTTCAATAATCCACTGCTAATGTTTAATTTCACTTAATCAATAATGATTTGTTTATCAGTCGTTACATTTTCCTTCCACATCTCAATTACCATTATCTCTCAAACTGATTCCCATATAAATGCATATGACACACTCACCATCTAAGGAACCCCAACATTTTCTACCCCTTTGAATTTGTCACAAAATTCCTTCATGAATCATCACCAACTTAATCTCTTATTCGAACTTCAATATGAGAGTTACAACTAGAAGCTAATCCATCCAAATTTCCCACAACTACACCATCTTTTCATCACTACTGATTTAGTCTTGGACTCATCATCCTTCATTTTTCCTCTTATCATCTCCCCAACATCTATTTCCTCTAGTAATATAGTGAATTTGAGATCATACTAGAGGACTAGGCCCCCTAAAAAATAATGTCCTTCAATGGTTTGACACCTAGAGCCATCCTTAGATTAGTTAACATTCACATACCCAATTCACCTTATTACTGTAGACCTCTATGTTTGTACCTCTATCTTCATCAATGGATAATTGATTTTTTTATCATGTTTCCTTTGGTTTAGTTAGTCTTGGTCTTGTAATCTTGCTCAAAAGTTGATGCAATAGCTTTAAGAAGTGGAACTCCACAATTCTATTGGTTTTTCTTTTTTCCTTTTCCTTAACTTTGTGTCTTCTATGGACCTGTAGTGTATATAAATAAATTTAGGTCAATATAATATATTTTTGTTACCTCTGACTTCATGAGGCTGATACATAGTCAATGCATCACTTTTGGTGCTCCTACGTTCTGACTGAGATCCTCCAATTTCATGAGAGGAACCAACAACAAGTTGCTCCAAGGTCATCAATATCACAAGGATGGGTTATATCCTTGGATGCTGATAATTTATCAAGAACTTACATCAGAATTGATTTTTTCACACATGCAAGTGACAACTTTGTCTTTTTTTCCTAAAATTTCATCTTTGTTCATGTGAGGATTAACGTGGTAGAGTGACTAATGTTCCTATCACTATGCACGGTTGCAGAGTCATATGCTAGGAAAATTTAGACCCCCTAGCTTTTTGAGTAACAAATCTAGTAGTTGCATTTATCATATAATATTTATAACTATTTGTTGGAATAATGAAAAAATACAATAATATATACATGATAAAGTTAATTTTTAAAAAGATAAAATTTTATATTCAAATAACTTTATTCTTGATTCTATACTTCACTTTATCATCATTGAATCATTTGACAAGTTTGTGATTCTTAATTGGACTTTTGATGCATAGTTATACCTTGTATATATAAGAATGCACATTGATTTTGACTTAATACTCCTTTGCACCATTTCCTTATCTAAATTTATCCTTTGAATCCCAATTTTTTTAAATATTCTACACCTTATGACCAAACCTCATGTCCAAACTTCATCTGAAATAGAGCTTTCTGGCTCCCATTAAAAATTAATGAAGTTTGCATCTAAATCACTTCTTTTTTGCCCATTTTCCCTTAATGGGACGTGACAACCCCAATTGCACCCAAAAATAGGCTGTGCATGAGCACCCATTTGACCCAACGAGTCATCCCCACCTCAAGTAGGTAGGGTTTCTACCTCCGCCCAGACAGGGGAGGTCGGATCCCACCCAAACGAACCGCCGTTGGCTTTCGTTTGGATTTCAAACTCTTATTTTCTCATATCAGCCCCATTTGCAAGCTTTTCCCCAAACTGCTGAGTCCTTTTGTGAAGCTTCAAGAAGCCCCTAGGTTGGCTGCTGCCATGGACCTTCATAGCTCAAGAATCATTCCTAAAACCCTAGAACTAGACCTATTTAAACCCCCTTTGAGTCAATTTCTTCATAGCTCTGAAATCAGTCCTAAAACCCTAGAACGAGACCTATTTAAACCCCCTTTGAGTCAATTTCTACCCTATAAATGCAGCCAAAGCTACAGATCTTTCTCTCATACTCCTTAATATTTTTCCACAAAGTTTCCACCCCCTAACAACTACAAAAACAATGTATTGTAGCTAATTTCAGTAGCTCACGGAGCTTGCTCTCTCTTCTCTCCACCGGTACCATCTCTCTCTCTCTCTAATTTTTTTTTCTGTGATTATATCTTCCACATAAAATATCAAAAACAGGCAAAATCTATAGTCTATTTTGATTGTGAGAATCAGCCCTACATAATGGAACACATTTTAACATTTAATGATTTTTCATTTTCTAAATGTTCCCTTATTTTGGACTTCTATGGTGATTATGAAATAAAGGTTGAGCCTTTATTAGAAAGTGACTTTGATATCATAAAATCTTGTGGAATCAATATGGGATCTATTGTTGGAATCATATATTAGATTTTAGAATATGGACATGATACTGGATGCTTGTTTAAGGGTCCTTTGTTATTCTAATATGATTTGAAGAAATCATTAATCCATATGTTAATATTTGTTATTGTTGGTAACTTGTGAAATCATGCTATTTGTTGGGGATGAATGACTATCATATGGTCATGTAGAACACATACCTTATATATTATTTTGGAAACCAAAATTCTCTAACATGAAATCCTGACCATCATCTACTCAACTTTGACCAGGCCTTGACCCTACTCCTTGATCTCTTTTGTCTTGAAATTTGTGAATTAAGATCATATTTGAAATGTGCGTGTATTATATCCTCTTGAAATTTGTTAATGTGATGTAATGTATGTGTACATACTTATGACTGGAACAATTTCCTATATTATTTGCATAAACTACCACGTTCCTTATAGACTAGTGTTTTGTAGTTATGTATGTAGATTGTTTGTTCTTTTATTTGATTAATGGTTGCAATATAATACCCTTATTTCCTTCCTATTGATATCTTGAGCATTTCCCCATGTCGTTGTTAGGAATCAAGTGGAAAGTTTACCTTTACCTTAGGATTAAATGGAACTTTGGTCTTTCCCTTAGGTTAAGTGACACCTTATTAGTATAACCACCCACTTTCGTGTATGTGAGGCGATTAACTCTTGTTTGGAGTATAGTATAAAATGATTTGGAAACTTTTACTTGTTGAGCACTTGAAAGTCTATCCTCTTGTTCATATTTGTTTCAACCATACTCAACATTGATATTGGATAAATATTTTTAATATAGACAAATAATGAAGACTTTACTCATGCTCATATTCTAACTTATCTCAGTTATAAGATTAGAAGCTACATCAAAGAATCTGCAAACATGGGAGAAAAATATGTAATAAGTTTTATAAATTATGTGCTTTGTTGTAGTTAGTCTTTCTATCCTTTTAAGTTTCTATCATGTTTCCCACGAGCCATGTAAAAACTTTTATGGTTCACTTTGTTAGAAAATATATTGTTTCATTTTATGCTTATGATTGTGTGAGATTACTAGGCCAAAGAGGGGTGACCACTCCAATCCCTCTACCACTGTATAGGAAATGGAATTGTGGTAATAATGGTTCGATGAAATTTGGTATCAGAGCCTACACACTTTAATACGCATTCATTAAGTGACTTCTCCATATATCTTGAACCAAGGACACCCTAAACATCCTTAACGATAAAACTGCGGTACCTAGGCTCAGGGTTCTAATTAATTATCACCTCCTATCCATCTGACAACAATGATTGAGGTTCCCCACTATACTTGGACAAAGTCAATCCAGAAGGGATTTTCTTAAACCCTAGAAAGTCATCTCACTCATCTTTTCTTTAAGGATTACCCCTAGACACCTATTAGAAAGTAGTAGGATGATTTCTGATATTCTCATCTCTGATAGAGTGTCTTGATTTAACATGTACTCTCTCTATTTTTGGGTAGCATGGGAAACAACTAAAATACATTTTTGTGAAAAATATGGACCAATCTCATACCATGGTCCAATCTTTAATTGAAATCCCTAATTAATATATGAAAGTGCTCTTGAAATGAAGTACTCTTACGTAAAGTGTATCAAACTCAATATCACCAAATCAAATATAAATGATTTCTATGATTGAGGTGAATTCATAATATGGTGGGATAAGGTATAATTAATGTTTTACACCTCATGGTTAATGAGGTTCCTATTGATTAATTCTATGTTGTCCCTATTTTTGTTCAAAACTCAAACATGATTAAGCAACTATTTTTATATTGATATGTACCATGCCCCATACCTTGATATGATTATGTCTTTGGAACCCTAGATCATGATGTGAAGACTTGTTACAAGAGGAAGCTTCCCCATTGACTATTATGCCTCTTTATAAGACTCAACTTCGAACAATATGAATTAGATGAAGTCTTGATTGTATATGATTATTCCTTAAATTCTTGAGTTCTCTATGTGACTTCTCTATTCCCAAAATACATCCCTTCCTTGATCTATGAAAGGAAGGGAGCTATATTATAATCCCAAGTTTGCAAAATTTTGAAATATGGTTTCCCTATTATGACATTGATGTTTGATCCCATGACCTTATGAAGTATAATTTGATAATTGATACCCCTATTTTTTCTATGATCAACATTTAATGACTATGAGCACTTATGTGCTAGATTAGGGTGGCAGTTGACTTATGACTCCCCTTGTTCACGTTACTATTTATGACTTACCCTAAATTGTCATCTTATTGATTATTTAGAGATTGACATGGTAACCCCTTCGACACAATTTTGATTCCTTGACCGAGTCTCCAATAGGACAAATATGATAATACCGATACTTGATATTGAATATAGATTTAAATACAATGCCCACTATAACTTGTGGCTAAATTCCTAGAAAGAGCTTAGTTTATATCATTCATCAAACCTGGATACAATGCTAATAAAGACTGATGATTGATATCACAAAATATTGTTGATTGTTGCTCGATTGTTGAATATGGGTGAATGCTCTTCCCTAAGGTCTAAATAGGAACCTAAATCTAGGTTTGAAATGCTTGTACCTATAATCACCCATGAGTATCTTGAGATCACCCCCATAAATAACTAGTGAATTTCATTGCTCAAATCTCAAAATGTTTGAAAAGATGACAGTGTGGATACACTTAATTTATGAATCAAGGTGTATCTCTCGTGTGGATTAGGGTGGGACCTTCCATCGATTTTGAGCATGAAATCACAATATTGATTTTTTTTGTCTCAAATTGTTGAAATATAAAATATCTATCATGTATATATAATCCCAATAAGACCATGCTGAAGATGGGACCCTAGAATGTTGGGATTGAAAGTCATATTGTACTCTTAACCCAAGATCTCTATTCGTTTGACCTAAGATACAATATCTTCAAATTTGTGATATATATAATGATCCCTAAAAGTATGGCGACTTATGTGATTATCTTTTCTATTTGATGATCTGTGTGACAATGTACTAACTGTGGGACCCGATTGCCTGAATTATGATATAGTGCTAATATTGAAAAAATACCAAGATTATTGTTATTTTGAAGGTACCCCTCGTGATTGAAAGATTATTTAATTTTTGGGACAAAATTCCCCTTATGAAGGGGAGGATGTGATAAAGTCAATTTTCAAATAGCTAATATTTTATATTCAAATCCATTTATTATTGATTTTAGACTTCACTATATCATCATTGAATCATTTTACAAGTTTGTAACTCTTAATTGGAGTTTTGATGCATAGTTATACCTTGTGTATATAAGAATTCACATTTATTATAACTTGATACTCCTTTGGATCATTTCTATACATAACTCTATCCATTGAATATTCTATACCTTATGATAAGCCTCGTGTCTAGATTTCTTCCCAAATGGAGATTCCAGATTCCTTTAAAAATTCATGAAATTTGCATCTAAATCACTTCTTTTTAGAATGTTTTCTTATTGGAATGCGGAATCCCCAATTGGGCCCAAACCCAGGATGTGCGTGGGCACCCAAGTGTCCTGGGGAAGGTCACCTGACTAGTAGGTCAACCCCTATCTGCACCCAGGTAGGTGAGGCTAGATCCCATCCAAACAAACCACTGTTGGCTTCCATTTTGATTTCAAGCTCTTCCTTTCTTGGATCAACCCCATTTGTAACCCCCTCATGTTTTGAGTCCTTTTGCAAAGTTTCAATAAGCCCCTAGGTTGGACACGGGCATGGAGCTTTCTAGATCTGAAATCAGTCCCAAAACTCTAGATCTAGACCTATATAAACCCCTCTTTAAGTCTGTTTCTTCCTTACAAATGCATCCAAAGCCACAAATCTTTCATTGATTCTCTATAGAACTTCCCCCCAAAGTCTCTCCCCCTGACAACTGCAAAAACAATGTAGCTCGACCATTATTCTTGCAACTCATAGAATTGCTCCCTCTCTCATCGGGTACCATGTCTCTCTCCATTTTTCCCCATGATCAATCTTCTACATCAGATACCAAAAATAGGTGAATATATAGTCCATTTTTATTTCCAGAATGAGCAGACACAATGGAACAAATTTTGACATCCAATTATTTATCCTTTTCCAAAAGTTCCCTTATTTTGATCTTCTATGGTGTTTATGAAATATAGGTTGATCCTTCATCAAAAAGTGACTTTACTGTCATGAAATCTTGTGGAATCAATATGGGATCTATGTCGGAAGTGTAATATCAAACTTTGAATATGGACTTGTAACTAGATGCTTGTTTAAGGGCCTTTTGTCATTCTAATGCAACTCAATGAAATCATTAATCCATACGTTAATATTTGTTACTGTTGGTTTTACTTGTGAAATAATGCTACTTGTTGGGGATGTATGATTATCATATGGTCATGTGAGACAAGCACCTTATATATTCTTATGGAATTCAAAGTTCTCAAACATGAAATCTTGACCATGATCTACTCAAATTTGACTAGGTCTTGACCCTACTCCCCAACATCTTTTGTCTTTGGATTTGTGAATTAAGATATTGTTTGAAAGGTGTGTTTACTATATCCTCTTGAAATTGGTTAAAGTTATGTAATTTATGCGTACATACTTATGACTAGAACACTTCTCTATTTTATTTGCATAAACTACCACATTCCCTACAGACTAGTGTTTCACATGTAGATTGTTTGTTCTTTCATTAAATAATTGGATTTGCAATATAATCCCCTTATTTACTTTTTATTGATCATTTGAGCCTTTCCCCTTGTCTTTGTTAGGGGTAAAGTGGCAAGGTTTGCCTTCCCCTTAGGCTTAAGTGGCACTTTGTCCTTTTCTTTAGGGTTAAGTGGCATCTAATTAGTCTTTCCACCCGCTCTCTTGTATGTTAGGTGACTGACTCTTGTTTGAAGTATATTATGAAAAAATTGGAAACTTTTACTTATTGAACACTTGAAAGTCTATCTCCGTGTTAATATTTGTTTGTTACAAACATGCCAAGTGGTTATTGCTTTTGGAATGTACATATATTATTTCATGTTTTTTCATAATTGTACTCAATGTTTCTGCATTGACATTAGGTCATGATTTTTGATTTTGACAAACAACAACTTTACTCATTGTGATTATCTTCTAGATAGTTAGAATATTAGAAATTACATCAAATAATCTACAAATATGATAGAAAAATATGTGATTGGGTTGTAAGAATTATGTGCTTGTCGTAGTTAGTCTTTCTCTCCTTTTAAGTTCCTATCTTGTTTCACACGGGCCATGTAAAAAATTTTATGGTTTACTTTATTAGAAAGATATGTTATTTTCTTTTATTCATATGATTGTGTGAGATTAGTTGGTCCAAATAGGGACGTGCACTACAATCCCTCTACTACTATCTAGGAAGTGGAATTGGGATTGGGGTAATAATGATTTCGTAACATTTGGTATCAAAGCCTACACACTTTGATATGCATCAATTAAATTACTTCTTCATATATTTTGAGCCAAGGAAACCCAAAAAATCCTTAATGGTGAAACAGTGGTATCTAGGCTCAGGATTGCTAATTATCACCTCCTATTCTCACAATAGTGGATGAAGTTCCCTGCTCTACCTGGCCAAATTTGATCCAGAAAGGGATTTTCTTAAACCCTAGAAAGTCATCTCGCTCCTCATATTTTCTTTTAGGACTACCCCTAGCCACCTATTAGAAATTAGTAGGATGGCTTCTAGTATTATTGTCTCTGATAGAGTGTCTTGACTTGATGTGTACTCTCCTTATTTTTGGGTAGCATGGAGAAACAACTAAAATATGAATTATTTTTTGAGAAATATGAATCAATATCATGGAATATCTGATCTTAAATTGAGATTCCTAATTGATATATGAAAGTACTCTTGAAATGATGTAATCATGTGTAAAATTTCCAAATCATATACAAGTTCTTTCTAGAATTGAGGTGAATTCAGAATATGGTGAAATAAGCAGGAATTTATGTTTTGCACCTCATGGTTGATGATGTCCCTATTGATTGAGCCTATGTTGCCTCTATTTTTGATCAAATTTCAAACACGATTAAGGAAACATTTCTATATTGATATGTATCATGCCTCATACCTTGATATGACTATGTTTTTGGACCCCTAAATCATGATATGAAGTCTTCTTACAAGAGGCAACTTACATATTGACCAATGCTTTAAAAACCAGACCCATGGTCAGACTGGTATTGGCTCAGACCGGGTTAAGCCGGGTTCAACTGGAGTGGTTGAACTGGAAATGATGTCAGCATGACGTCAAAGAAAATTTGAACTGAAAAAACCAAACCGGTCGCCATAGTACAAGGCAATTAGCAGTCAAACCAGTTGAACCAGACCCACTATCTATACACACATATATATATGTGTGTGTGTATATATTTACATATATATATTAATATATATACAAATATAGGTAAATAAATATATGTACGTATTCATATATAGAAATATTTATATACAAATATATGAATATATATATACATATATAAATGTACACACACACACACATATATATATATATATATATATGTGTGTGTGTGTGTGTGTGTGTGTGTGTGTGTGTATCCTCCTTCTTCAACCTTGGGAAGTACGTTGGCTGCCGCCCTAGCGGCTGATCTGCAGCAAACGCGGCTCACCCCTCTCTTCTTCAGAGCTCGAAGCTCATCTCCAATCACCCCGCTAGGTCTGCCACCCCCTTGCCCACCTAGGGCGCCACCTGGTCACAGCTAGCATGGCTGCTTGCATGCGCCTCAGCCCTGTGACGTGCGGCTACTTTTGCAGTCGTGCAACCACTACTGCTCCTTGGCTAGGGCCTGGGGACGATGGATATACTTCCCTTCAGCAACGTGGGGTACCGTGCATCCCTTTCAGACCCTTCACAGTTCCTTATTACTCTCGGGTCATGCCGTGCTTCTCTGTTAGGGTTTGTGTGAAAGGAACAAGGATAGTTGTGTGGGATCTAATCTTAAACTTGAACCACGGCCTCTACCCTTTATATAGGGGTGGATATCCACACCCTAAGACGATCATCTAAGAGGGAACAAGCCCTTTCATATTAGGAAATCATATTCCTTCCATGAGAAGCAAGCTTCTCTCTCCTCATTATTCCTTTAAATATACCTTGTTATTTAGATATTAGGAATTCGAAATTCCTTTTTCATTTTCTTTGTACTTGCCCTTTTTAATTCATTGGCCATACATTTTATATTTCCCTTTTTGTAGAAAGTACTCCTTCCTCAACAATACCATGAAATTCATTCATTATACATCATATTATCCTCTTATTTTTCTTTATTGGTATTTTCTCTTTCTTTCCTCTTTATTGGGGCTCCTTGGACCCTAAGAAATTATAATATTTCGAAATCCCTTTTCAAGGATACTTATTATCCTTCTAGATGCATCCATATGCATTATTTCTCATTATCATGTTTATTTATTAAAATATCTCCTTTTGAGGATTTCTCTTTATTTATCTTTTATTTTACTCATTGGCATTCGTTTTATCATTAGGAATCCTTGGGATACGAAATTCCACCAAGGATAACTCCATTATATTTCTTTTCACTTATTTCCCATATTTTATCATTATTTTCAATTTCTTTCTTAATAAAGAAATATTAAATTGATATTTTCTTTTCTTTTTGCATTATCTTTGCAACTTTGGACTCCTTGGAACCTAAGGAACCCAAGAGGCACGAAATCCCTCTTTGGATTTGCCTTCTAGAGGTTTCCACATTTTTCTTTTCTCAAATATTCAATTATTCATTTACTAATTGGATTTTCTTATTATTTGAGCCCAATAGCCAATAAAGCCCGCAACACAATCATCAAGGCTATTGTAAATGAAATCCATTTATTCCAAAAAAATTATATCATTATTTGTTCAAATATCCTTCATATGAGAAATTACATTTCTCAACAAATGAACCCAAAAATTGGGGTTGTAACATCCTTCCCCTTTTATAGGAATTTTGTCCTCAAAATTCTATCAAGCAAACAAACAATTTAGGATAAGACTTTTCCATGTCCATCATTGGCCCCTATGTGGCTTTACCGTACTCATGGCGCTTCCAAAGAACCTTTATCATCACATATTCTTTTCTCTGAGTTCTTTCATCCTGGCGTCTATAAACTGCACAGGTGACCCAAGCCATTTCAACATCCCTTGGGGCTCACTAGGTTCATTGCTCAACACATGGTCGGGGTACCCCACATAGTGCTCTAAATTGGACACCTAGAACTCATCACAAATTTCTTTATCCTGAGGGGTAAGATCAAACTTAACCCTCTCCACCAAACCATGACAAATGAACCCATGCATCAGGGACTCAGTTCTCTTAGCTATAACTTAGAGGGGTCGGATTTTCATGTCACATATTCTCCCACAGTGAACTGCATGTCAGTCTACTTTGCATCCGCTCAAAACTCTCATCATCTCTAGGCTCCTTTCAGTCATTGCACGATCAAAGCGACTTCATCTACACACACTGTGGTCCTTTTCTAACCATCACGTGGTCCTTTCACCAACATCACCTTATTGAAGTGGTGACCGACACAACCTCCCTTACAGAGCATCCTTAAATCTCAATACTGGCTATGGTGGTTATCATCACATTCTGAAGACAAGAACTGTCTCCAGATATCACCCTTAATGAGCACACATGCTCTCATCAGACCCTTTAGTCTGGATCATACTAACCATTAGTTAGGGGTGATAAACTGTACTATCATAGAGTTCTTCATGTTTCTACTTCCACCTCACGAGAGTGAACCTTTAGGTTATACTCAAGAACTTTTGAACTCATCTCCTGGTGTAGTTGAACCATATCTCTCATATGTAGTTCAACCCGATCTGTCCCTTGACAGTACTCTTTCTTTTTGATATCATCTAGGTAAGGCGATCTACCATAACCCACATTGCATCTTGACCTTCCTTGGTCTAGGGGAGACTTACAACATCCATAGTGATGAACTCCCTTTCTCTATTGGGGACTCTTTATCCTTTATATCAATGCACTGGGTTACTAGTGTTTGTCCTTCTCCCTCAGTTTGCATGGCCATATACCACATGCAACTTTATCTTAGGCATCTAAAGTACTACTATCACTTATTACCTTGGTAGTACCACGGTGTATGGTGATCTTCAATCATGATTTCCTATATGTCATGATTCCTCAAGATCGATTCCGCAGAAACCCTAAACCACTCTAGTCAGGGTTTCATCATCTTCCTTTCCAAAGAAGTGCATTTGAGGTTCTACAACCATCCTTTCATTGCATCAAGGCCTAGGCTGGCTAACCAAACAACCATTAACTTGTTCAACAGATCTCATTACATCTAAGTGTTAGCCAAACACATCTCCTTTCCAAACTTAGGGTTAGCCTAACAACCTCTTCTAGCCAAACTAGGAAGCTATATCTCAACCAGAGCATCCATCACCACTTCACATCCTTAGGTATTAGGTAATGTTGATGACATACACCTCCATGTATTCCACTTATTATCTCATCTTTGCTCTAAATCTATCTTCAATGAGAACACTTTGAGCTCATCTTCTTGGTGATCAAACTCAACCTTGTATGACTCATATCTCATGATAGAAACATCCTCATAAGATGACTACCTCATTACTCTTAGTGTTTGCAAACCATCCATGTATCATTCACTTTACCAGGGTATGTTATCTTCTCTGTCCCCATATCTCGTGGCAACATTCCAACCCACATCATCTTTATCCTTGGTGTATGGCATGCGTACTGTCCTATCTCTCACTCCCATAACAAGAGGAAATATGCATTTGGATGCAGTCCAAATATAGAGTTCTTCCTATTCCAAGAGTAGAGATGATACATCCCACCTTGCCAGTACACCTTTAAGTTGAAACGTGCATCTTATATCTCAACATCACAACCATCTTGATATCAAAGTTACTTCCATGGAAAACTGATCTGGAACCTACTTGGGTCACCACACAATCCTTGGTCATCTCCTCTAGGTCTATAGGGTGTCGACACTTTAGGGGTCATTCCTCTTCCCTTATGCATCCAGAGAGTGCCCTACTCATCTACCCTTTGGGTCCCATGAGTTCATGAAGGTGATCAATATCCTAACCCATGACCCTTAGACAATGATAGTTGTTACCTCCCGACCCTATGGTCATGTGCAACTAGGGAATTAGGCAACTCCTACTTCCATTGGTCTTATCCCTACCTGACCCTAGGATAGACTTAGGATTCTCTTATAGTACATGTTCAACTTAGAACATTACCCAAGCTTTCATCATCTCCCTCTGTATACATGGGCTGACTTTCATCCTTTCATAGGGGTCATGGAGACCTACCTACCTTGGCCAAGCCCCATATTGGTTACCTCCATGGTAACACATCCACATGCACTTAGAGATGGTTATCTATGGGTCTACAGGTTCATTCTCATACCATGTACTTTTCACTTAGCTTCTCAAGATCCTATGAGACCTCTTTAGGTTACCTCAAGACCAACAAAACTGGTATAAACCCTACAAAAGGGTCCCTCTCCCAGGATGGGAGGAAACTACACCTTGATAACAAAGGTCACAAACGTCCCTATGTTTAGGGTCTGCATCCACATGAGCATGCTTAGCCCTAGAAAGCTACTAAGGTACAAGCAGACACCTACAAAACCATGCTAGGTCACACTTGTTCTTATCCTCAAAATTAGACCAATTTAGTTGTGAGGGGTTCATCAAACATACCTTTAACTTAAGGGGTTTCCTTTTTCCTCTAAACATGAGGAGTACCATGCTCGAACTTATAGAGAATAAAATCTCATCCTGAGCATCAGGTATACTACTTCCCCTCTTAGGCCTAGGAACCCTAGGTTCACTTAGGTATACCACTGCATGCTCAACCTTTAACCAAGCATGTCCAAGGTATGTCATGCGCTTCCCATGATCCTTTTATTCGAGCACCACTTCAGAGTTGAGTCCTTCTCAAGGATAATCAACAAGGTACAAGGCCTTTCAACCTGTTACTAAACCTCTACATGGTTTAAGGAACTCTTCTTCTCATCTATACCATAGGTACATAGGTATTAGCAGACTCATCCTCTCTCTAGGGTTTAGTTCCTCTAAGGCCACCAAGATATCATCAGTCTCTAGGGATCATGCATGAGGCAACTACAAACGTCCACTTAGGTAGCATCATCCTTGACTCCCCACTATTCCTCATATCTTGGGGTTTTAGGTTTCCAACCTTCTTGCTTGGTTTCCGGCTCTCTCTCTAGAGCTAACCCTACAACCAACCTCACCATTAGAGGTCCTTTCTTCATGAAGGATCAACCTCAATAGCATGCCCCTACCTGGATGAAGCCTATGTTCAACTTATGTTCGCTCAAGGTTATCCATAGAACCTTATGCTTATCACATAAGATATCCATCAAACTCTCCCAGATAGGGTTTCAACCTATTTCTCACACTACTGATACATTATGGGTGCCTATTATGCCATGCTCATATAAGTTCATGGGGTTTCCATAGGTTCTTCTCTAACCTCATCAATGAAGGAGCTATCCTTCACTCTCCACTGCTCGACCCTTCCCAGGGTTGGGTTGCCAAAGGTACTCGGTCATCCAACCTCTCATGGCTCGTATAACATCCAAGGCATGTCTATCCAACCACCTGGTCTACCATGACATCTAACTCATCATGTTGTCTCTCTCTCTAGCCTTCACTTAGGGTTAGGGTTAACATCATCCTCATAGGATGTGCCAGGTCTCTACTTGCAATGGAGATCTCTATCTCTAAGGCTAACTCTCTTTATTTATTCTCCTGACAAGAAGGTCTAGCCTCTGGTCTCTTCTGAGGACATGACAATTTATGTCATACAACCTAAGCATGTATCTGTCCTTTAGTTTGCTCTTAATCTATTAAGCTTATGTCCATGACATCTTATTTACATACTTTTTCATTAATTTGGTGGAGGATTCCTTAGACCTTATTAACCTTACCCATACCTCAAGAGGGTGAGGAGAAGAGAGAGAACCATAATCCTTAAGTTCCTTAACATAATTTGTGATGAGAAGGGATGAATAAGATGAGAAGGTCCTAAAGGTATCTTATTTCGATTCATACCCTAAGAATTTGGCCAGGCAGTCACACAGATCCGAGAGTCCTCATATTCCGACTAGCGGTGTGGAGGAAAATATTGCCAACCCTCGGCCGTGATCCTTTTCTAGACACCTCCGTCTTTCGGATAATCCTCTAATAACTCCCTTGGGTTCTATGGAGTTTGTAAAAATTTAATAATTATTAATGGTTAAGTGAGGAACCTACGCTCTGATACCAAATGTTACGACCCCACCTTCCGGTAACCCCCAATTAAGGGAGACTGAGAGGTTGAATCCATACCCATAATTTCTGGATCAAATGTTCGTCATTTAACCAAGAACAATTATTAAATTTTAACAGACTATGCTGGAAAGCTGTAAGAAAATAAACTTTTGCATAACTTTTGAAAATTTGGATCTCTAAAATTCTATCCACATATGAATTTCTACTCTACTAATCCTCCTTGTATTTCAATTCATGTATTTCTCAATATGATGATTTACTGTTTGTCCTTTTGGCTTTGTACCTAAAATGTCGACAAACAAAACGTCGGTCAGTCGAAGATGGTATGTGGGGGAAACAAATAATGTGCAACTATGTTAACAATGTAATCATTCAATTAATCATTTAACAACCAAGATTACATTTAAAGCCTACTACTCAATCCTTACCTATCCCCCAACTCTGTGCTGTCCCTGCAGTGGACTTGCATGCTACCTCTCTTTAGGTAGATTCTTACCCCCATGGTCCTACCTTACAGGTAGCCAATACATAGGATAATAGAGTCGCATGGCACTACCCAAAGGTAGCCTAATATCTAACTCAAAGTGACTTGATGGTCCTACCCCATTGGTAGCCATGTACTAAGTCATCCAATGACTTGATGGACCTACCCCATAGGTAGCTATGTACTAGGTCAACTAATAAGCCACATAGGGGACCATGATCTAAGCTAGTAGGCACATATCTTATGTGATAGTCATATCCACATTATAGTTTGCATGAATTAAAATCATCAAACAATTAATTCATGACATCGATGAAAACTTCAGTAAACCTCGGAAAACTAACTCGAGATATTCATAAGCGTAACCACATACCTGTTTAGTAGATTTCTCAAGCTAATATCCATTCCAACCAAGAAATCAATCCAAGCAAGTAATTCAACCACATAATCAAGAATCCTAAAAAACACATGTACTCTATTTACTACACACTTTATCAAGATTCTTTCTATTCAACTTGAAATCGCTTCCTAAGGTTTCCGTATCCATTTTAGGGTTTCATTTTGCAATTAGGGTTTCACTTCATTTACTATTTTAAACCCTATTTCTATTCAATTACTTACAAACCCTAATTTTGGATTAAAGGCATGCTTAAACATTAATTAAGCCCATTATGCCTCTTTTATATTAAAACTACCATTTTTATCCTTTGAATCCATGGCAAGGTCATTATACTCATTTATCATCAAATCAAAGTTCATTATGGTCTAATTCTAAAACGAACTCTGTATATCATTAAATCCACTTTTTATTCATTATAAAACCCTAATTACTATATTAAGGGTATTTTCCCATAATTAGGAACTTTTATATTCAAATAACTTAGAACCATCATTTAACAACATATTTTCACATTTTTCAAATTAAATATGATCTTATCTTCTTTTACCCTAAATTAGGGTTTCTAAATGCTTAATCATTCTCATATGGGGTAAAAACCCTAAATCATGCAATTTCACATCTAGATTAGGTTCGAATCTAACATTATCATTCAACAGGTTATTAATACTTAAATTAACCCATTAAGCATACTAGATTCAACCTTTAAACACAAATAGGGGTTTTAACCTAACTTTAATGCACTTTTCATCAACTTATTGTACTTTTGCAATTAGGAATGGAATCAATCTTTAGTATCATTTTTATTGATTCCTCTCGTTCTCCTGATCAAAATTCATGTATAAAGTGCATCCATCCGAGTTACGATTAAATAGATATGAATTTAGCAAAATTACTTACTTTGGGTCAATCAGGAGCTGCCACGTCATCTCCGTCCATGCAACATTGACAAATAGGAAACATTTCGAAAAGATGTGATTGCCCTTGGTTAAGTGTTGGGTGGTGCAGCCCGCAGAGGGGCATTCTTCTCCAATGCACCCTCCTCCTTCTTCAACCTTGGGCAGCACATTGGCTGCCGCCCTAGCGACTAATCTGCAGCAAATGTGGCTCACCCCTCTCTTCTTCAGAGCTCGAAGCTCGTCTCCAATCATCCCTTAGGTCCGCCACCCCCTTGCACACATAGGGTGCCACCTGGTCATAGCCAGCATGGCTGCTTGCATGTGCCTCAGCCCTACGATGTGCGGCGGATTTTGCAGTCGTGCGGCCACTGCTGCTCCTTGGCTAGGGCCTGGGGATGATGGATATACTTCCCTTCAGCAACGTGGGGTACCGTGCATCCCTTTCAGACCCTTCACAATTCCTTGTTATTCTCAGGTAGTGCCGTGCTTCTCGGTTAGGGTTTGTATGCAAGAAACAAGGATAGTTGTGTGGGATCTCATCTTAAACTCGAACCAGGGCCTCTACCCTTTATATAGGGGTGGATATCCACGCCCTAAGTCGATCATCTAAGAGGGAACAAGCCCTCTCCTATTAGGAAATCCTATTCCTTCCATGAGAAGGAAGATTCTCTCTTCTCATTATTCCTTTAAATATATCTTGTTATTTAGATATTAGGAATTTGAAATTCCTCTTTCATTTTCTTTGTACTTGCCCTTTTTAATTCATTGGCCACGAATTTTATATTTCCCTTTTTGTAGAAAGTACTCCTTCCTCAACAATACCATGAAATTCATTCATTATACATCACATTATCCTCTTATTTTGCTTTATTGGTATTTTCTCTTTCTTTCCTCTTTATTGGGGCTCCTTGGACCCCAAGAAATTATAATATTTCGAAATCCCTTTTCAAGGATACTTATTATCCTACTAGACGCATCCATATGCATTATTTCTCATTATCATGTTTATTTATTAAAATATCTCCTTTTGAGGATTTCTCTTTATTTCTCTTTTATTTACCTCATTAGAATTCCTTTTATCATTAGGAATCCTTGGGATACGAAATTCCACCAAGGATAACTCCATTATATTTCTTTTCACTTATTTCCCATATTTTATCATTATTTTCAATTTCTTTCTTAATAAAGAAATATTAAATTGATCTTTTCTTTTCTTTTTGCATTATCTTTGCAACTTCGGACTCCTTGGAACCCAAGGAACCCAAGAGGCACAAAATCCCTCTTTTGGATTTGCCTTCTAGAGGTTTCCACATTTTTCTTTTCTAAAATATTCAATTATTCATTTACTAATTGAATTTTCTTATTATTTGAGCCCAATAGCCAATAAAGCCCGCAACACAATCATCAAGGCTATTGTAAACGAAATCCATTTATTCCAAACAAATTATATCATTATTTGTTCAAATATCCTTAATATGAGAAATTACATTTCTCACCAAATGAACCCAAAAATTGGGGTTGTAACAGGTATTCACAATATGAAATTAGCCACACATGTTGATAAACAATATGTACTTACAACATTAAGACAAAAATAGAGAAGGATGAAGAAGGTTGATGATAGGATATATCTTCTTAAATCTACCCACCCGAGGCCTAGAACTTCCACTCCCAAGACTATTTATGTCTTCAATTTCCATTAAGTGGACGTCAATGGTTCACAAGTGGAAGGTCTATGAAATTTTCTAATGAGGAGTGGGGCCAAACTACCTATCCTTTTTTGAAGTGTCAACAATACATGCTTTGAAAGTGGAAGGTAAATGGATATGATTGATTGGTGAGAGCCTTTTTCTTAGTGTTTGAGCATCTGTATTTCTTCTCACTCCACCAATTCAATATGGTTCCCTAGGTGAGACCGAGCTATGTTATTTAGGCTTGGAAATTGATCTTTGGAACCATAAAATGGCATAACACATTCCACAAAACACATGCAGTGTTGGGCTCATTGTCGTGCAAGAGGCGCAAGTCGATGGGTGGGAAAATGATAGCTTACTAAGACCTCTCTCAATGGTATTTCCATGATTATTTTCATTGATGTCATTGCCAACCATCCACAACGATTTTTATGGCTAACATCTAGGTGGTCATCGACATATTCTCTATCTAGCCTCAACGGATGCCCATAAAAAACCAATCTATCTATACTCTATGGAAACCCATAGAAAACCTACTTGAATAACCTTGATGATGTAGTGATGGTAGGTCTCGATGGGTATTGTCTGATCTCCATCAACAATCTTCTACATGACATGGATGGCAAGCCATAATTTGCTATGCTTCCATGCTTTGTTGATCACCCATTGAAGCTTGTCTTCTTTGTCTCCATGGTGCATCTTTGGTGAAGTCTTCAAAGGTCACAAAAATATAAGTTCTACTTAATGTTAATGAAGTTGAGTTTGCATAGCATCAATAGACTCCCATCAAAGGCCCGTTTGAGTGACCTCTATAGTGTGGTGTTGGAGGGGGTCAATAGGTATCTATTGTTGGTTCTTGATGACCCCATCAATACTCTCCACCTCAATGGAAAAACTTAGCACCTAAATTTTAAAACAATACATGAATTCCTACAAAGTAAAGATATATTTTAGGAGGAACAATTACAAAAAATGATTGTAATATGTAGGGATATGGATATTGTGGACATGTGTTGTGTGAAAAGAAGGGGTAAAAGAGGCATAAACATCCATGAAATTGGATGCTATCAACCGAACCAAACTTAGAGTCCTGCTTTTACTTATCTTTCATTAGAACAAAATTATGGAGAAAATGAGTTAGAGTTAGAAGAATGGTAGGAAGAATAAAATGTCATGCTTTTCTTCCAATATCTTTTGAAGACTTCTTGCTGGGATGTATTTATTGACCTTACCATCTAAAAATCCCCTATAAGTTTCATGTGGCACTCAAATTTTGTTGATTTTATCTCGCTATGTTTCTCATTTATTCACTTTGTTGTGATATAAACTCCAAACTCCAATTCACAACATCGTGTGTACATCCCCCTTCAAAGGTGGATTTCACTACAATTTTGTATTTTTGGAGTATAGAGGGTGAATTGGCAGGTGAAGACCAATGGGGGAAAAATTGTACTTCTTTTGTTCAGTCAACTAGAGGTCCATCTAGTAGGCAAGTGGTCCCTACAGTCCAAGCTAGTTATATTTAGAACAATGATTTTATATCCTTTATACTACTACCTTATATTGCTTTGGCTTTAGCAAACACTATTGAAGACTAATGTTTTAACCTATTTATCTTTCTGGCACTACTACTGACCCTAGTTATCTACTTTTGTGAGTGCATCAATACACCCATAGGACAATATATTTGGTTCTCTCTTGTTTGGAATGTTCTTGCTTTTTGGGATCTTTAAGGTTTTCATATGGAAAAATACATGGTATGTCTTTTTGTCATTAAGGATGGTGTACTCTTAGCCAAAAAATATACTAAGAATGATCACAAGAAAAACCATTACCAAGGTTTAGATCCTACTTATGCTAAATGTTGTCTTTAGGGGTTTAAGACAACTCAGAGTTCCATATAGTGTATTGAGAGGAGATAATCTTAAAGGCATTATAGTTCATGATAAATCAGAGGCAAAACGACTTAACCTATTTCCTTGTGAAAGTAATATTATTAGCAAATGTCTTGGAGAATTTTCAAATTGAGTCCTAGGTATGTTGAAACATCCTAGGAATTGGATACAAATTTGCCAAAGTTCAACCCCTTTAGTAACAAAATTTACACAAGATTAGTTCCATCAATACAAGAACAATAAACAAACATCATATGCAACTATAACCTGATGGTAGTCTTTACTGTGGAGATCTTCAAATTTTAAGTTCAAGGCCTAGGGAATACATCTGATAAAATGGAAACCATAATGATTGGATTGTTTGATATGTTGAGGACCGTTGTGGTAAAACTAAAATTTACCCCATTTCTTCTTTGAAGGTGGAGACTTCTAATTTTTGCTATAAATTTTGCTTATCCTTTCAATCTTATTGGCATAACATTTGCATTGTCACTTGGCTTTTCTGTTAGTTGCTCATGGATTTCTATGGTTTGTGTGGACTAAATAGTGCCTCAATACTATTGTAAGGGATTGTTGTTCCTTTAGCAATGTTCATGGAGATAAGTATCGAGTGATTGTCATATAGTAGGGGTCAATGGATTAATATGATTATGGACATCTTCAGATGAAACTTAAGTAGCTCTTTTTCTCTTGAGTCTTTCTATAGGAATAGCTCTCCTGTTAGAAGTGGGCCATCCTCTAGATGTTATTGACCTTGCTATTGAGTATAGATTAGTAGGCCTTCATGACATCAACAAATATGTAGCCTCCATTAGTTAGAATGTCAAAAAGGTTGTCCGTCAAGACACAAATATGACCTCATCTTAAATGAAACAATGTTCATCATTTCTTTGCTTCATCTAGTTCATGATTATCTTTAGGTCATCTTTAAAACCGCAAATTAGGTTCACTTGAAAAAGTTGTCAAAGGTAGGTACCACAGTCTATGAAGGTCCAACTATCCTTTTTTCTTGTTTCTCTTCATCCTATGGGAATTATAGTATATGTTCCCCCGATTCTACTTTAGTTTCCAAGGTGTTTCTGATTTTAGTTTTGGCATGACCTGGTCATATTATTATTTGTGTTTTGGAAATTCATCTTCTTCTTTTTCTAGATCAAGCTAATGATGTACTATATCTAGGAATAATCTTGTACTATTGAGATGGATGTTCTTCTTCTTGTGTTTCATCCTTGTGCTTAGTAATGAAGATCTAGTGCTACATAGAAGCCCTTAATTTCTCTCACCACGAGCATTTTTTAGTATGAAATGAGTGCCTTAGTAAAGAGGGCATGTGATCTAAGAAGAACTACATGTCCCATATTACTTCCATGACACACCTCTCTCTCAAATAATTGAATTTTTTGGATTTAGTAGTCCCTCCTCAGTTCAACACATCCATGAATTGAAGCTCAAGGAGTGCAGTTTCCCCTAAAGCTGGCAACTATTAGCTAATCAATGACTTGAGCATGTAGGGGAACCACTTTGTTGTATAATAACTCATTTTCTATGGGTTAAGAATTGTAATATTATGGATATTTGGGGAATGCATGTGGTAGCTATGTCTTTGAAGATCATTTTCCCACATACAACTATTTGGCAGTGCATTCATGGAGCACATCCTTCTATCCTTAAGATCCACTATGCAAAGTAGTTAATACTTATAAAATTTTAAGGGAAGGATGATGCAATTTGGTTTTCATCTTCCTTAAGACTTTCATCAACTTGTTGATGTATGGTGCAACAATTATTTTCTTAAAAAGACTCTCAACCAAAGTATACGTTTCATCAAACGTAGGTCATTCTTTGATTGGTAAGAGATCTTTTCAAATGGCGGTAGAGAGAATCTTAGAATTGTCATTGCTTATGCACTTAGAAGTCTTCTCTTATCTAGACCTGATTCTCATTGGCATATAATACATGGATGTCAATCTTGTCTTCATCAAGGACGTTACAGATATATCCTACAATTGCAATGATGATACCATATTCATACCCATCCCCTTCATTTTTTAGGGAAAGGATTTGAGGAGGGGGGTGGTAGCTTTGGTTTAGGGAATACCAGATTTGGCAGTTGTTTTGGTTCTTGGGGAAAATCATGTAGAGATATCCCTCTTTGTCGTCATCTAAAATTTCTATAAAAGAAGGCTCCACTATATCTACGAGAGACCATATGTCTTCCTCTTCCTTAGGAGGCATCACATCTGCTACCATTGGTGATTGAGGAGGTTCATTGATGGTTAGGATCTTTCATTCATGAGTTGTTTGATCCACTATGACAATTGAATCTTCGATGGTGTGTCTAGAGGTGCTCGGGGAAGGATACTATAAGAGTTCACACACACACCCTATTATTCATTAAGACTGGTAATGATGGGGTTGGCCCAATATTATAAGAATGAGTTCAAATGTTCGTCTTCTATAACTTCCATTGCTTACTAGGACTGTGGTTCTTTGGCTGGTTCATAGGCTACCTTGACCTTGTAGCTCGTTTTGGCTATATCATAGGCGAACTTGAATATTAGAGTGTTGTGGGACTTGAAGTGGTGGATCTTGAATTCTCTTTTTTGGTGGGGGGGTGGAAGCACTATATATAGTTATTGTTGACTAGTATGGAACTAATGTAATCTATCTCTTTTCTTAAATATTGTTATTGTTGACTAGTATGGAGCTAATGTAATCTATATCTTATCTTAAACTCTAGGTTTGTCATAAAAAGGCTAGCAACACCACTTATTGTATGTCTACATTTCATCTCAATGTAAGTTCTCTTTAATTTAATTATTACCTTAGGTATATAAAAGAAAAAAAATAACTCAATAAATGAAACATAATGTGAAACTTTATATATATATATATATATTCACAGTTAATGATACTTTCAATTTAACACATAATTTTCTACTTCTAAAACATAGCATAGATTTCTTTTTATATTTTATTAATCAGTAATCAAGACATTTTAGATACATAGTTAAAATCTCTTAAATAGTCAATTCATTTTCAAATACTTAGTCAAAAAGTCTTTAATAGTAAATTTATTTTCAAATACTTAGTGAATATATTATAAAATGAACAATCATAGTTAAAAAGAAACTCAGTATTTATTTTGTTATAAAGTTTTGTATTGGTAATATCTTTCTAATGTAGAAGTGGTGGATTGAAATAAAGAGATTCAACATGAGATGTAATTCTTTATTGTTAATAAGTACAAGATGTTGAAACTATAACAAAAAAATGATTAAATTAATGAAGACCGACTAACATGCTGTATAAACAATTTGTTTATAAAAATTCTAGTCAACCAATCGTACTAATATATAGAAATATTTAAAAGTGAAAAATTTGATATGAGATGAGAGCAATGACAGAAAAGAGAGGAAAAAAAACTACTTTTATTGATTTGTTAAGACAAAGTGTTAGTGAAAGGATAAAATAAAAGAGAATGTCTAAAAATTATTTGTTTTCTACAATATCTTTTCCCATTAAATCAGAGTGAAGACAAGTATAAGAAGTAATCTACAATGGAAGATCATGAAGTGGAGGGAACATCTGAAGGGAAACATGGAGAAAACCTCACAACATAAAGAAAATTTTTAAACAAATAAGTTGGGGAAACATTGACAGAATGTTTTAATCTGTAATCTTTTTAATTCTCTTCATAAAAAGTCTGAATGATTTAATTTGTTACATTGAGATGGATGTAGATGGGCAATAAGATACACCACCAATCCTTTTTTAATGGAAAAATATATCCTCCAAAATACAACATCCTTTGACCTAGGGGTCATAGCATTACTATGCATAACTTCCTGAACACTTTTAAGAAGATCCACATCATCTGGTGCTAAAAAGCCAAAGACGTAAAAATCAAAGGGAATAACTACATGTTGATTATTGATACACACTTTCTTATGCTTGGCTAATTTGGGTTATATGGATTTGAGTGTAGCATGTCCTACCATAAAGGCCAAACTTCCCAAGCCCACTAGTGGGAAAACCCAGTTAGATCCACACATGCTTGTTTACCTCGAACCTAATCATAAATAAAGGCATCAACTGGTCAAGTCAATCTCCTATCATTTGGATTAGTCAAAATATTCATAGGTGCCTCTTTCTTAGCAGCAACTCCCATGTTCATGAGTACATCATAAAGAATATCTCTAAGAAGATAATATCTGTACCTAAAACTAGGTAGTTCCCTACAATGAAGTGCATACTCCCCAAAAGCTTCCTAACACATCTTACAACACACTGAGAAAACCTCATCAAATGGGAATAAAGGTATCATAAGTTGATACTTTAGGACAAAAAGATACTCCACTGGTGACATATGCATGGCTGGCCCATCAATAGGAATAGTAAGAAGAAAATCCTGAGCATGATCAACTTGTAGACACTTGAAAACTACTTTTTGTCTAGCAGTCATGTCAAACTAATTTCTGTATCCTCAATAATTTTTCTAAAAGGGGCACTCGCTAAAGCATTTTTGTCTTTTGGAGGGGTGAATTTCCTTGTTAGCAAAACTACTAAGATCGAAAGTTGGAATTGTAATGTAAAGAGAATCCAAAGCAATGTTAAAATCAAAATCCATATTTCTTATCCCACTATCTCATAAAATATGATCTTGAAGAACCCATGATTGGGCCCCGGAAGCTAAAAAACTAGATGAGGAGGCCTCTACTACTGATTACAACCCTAAGAAGGCTAGGTAGATGGATAAGGAAGACACACGACATTGAAGGTCAATGAAGAAGGGACCTCCACAAACAACTATATCTTTGATCGATCCTCGTAATACTCTACCAATGAAAGTTTCTGCCTTCTCTATGTGAATATGTTGGCAAGTCCTAAGGTAGAAAGAAAGATTCACATACCCATACAAGAATATTGTAGTAGTAGGAGTTCACTCTAGGTTATGCAACTGTAGAAGGATCACCTTAAGCTCAACAACCTTTATATCCCTTTGTATAGACAAATCCTCAATAAAACCTTTGTCCCTACTAACGGATCCTCCAAGCAACTTCACTCCAAGCAAATGCCTTTCAATGTATATAGTGAACAACCCTTGGTGAAGCTTCCAACTATCACATGTATGCCGAAAAAACTCAGTCTTATGCATATTCAGTTTGAGACCCAAACTTGGACCACTTTGCTGAATGGTGTTGAGAACCTTGGCCACCTCCTTTGTGTTCCCAATAACAGTCCCATCATTAAGGTACCATGCATGGAGAAGAAGTTTACAATTGTCTCTGATCTCATAGATGAGAGGATGTAGAACAAGGGAAAAAAGAAGAAGCCCCAAGTGGTTTTCGTGATGCACTCCAGTGGTTGACCAAATATGCTCGTATTTGAGGTACAACCTAGGTACCTAATCGTACATAAACTACAACCACAAGGATATTGATGGACACCTCTGACTCACATTATGAAGTAGTATAACCCTGTCCACTATGTTGATAGAACTAGAGAAATATATAGTGAGCATGGAAAGTGATCCATCTTCATGATACTCACTCAACACTCTATTAACACTATGCTAGATAACCTCTGCATCGCCAGATACACTAACTCCAAACTGATAGTCATTAAGATACTTATCCATATATTTACCTACCCTTAGCATGGCAACTTTGGACACTAAACATCACCAAATTGTGACCAATGCAATAGGATGTATACCATTGTCTGACTCTAGCAATGGCATAAAAGGTTCCAAAGCTATGAACTCTACTAACCTCAAGGGGTACCTTTCTCACCACCATAAGTTAACCACTAGGGCAATGGAGTGTAAGAGATCTGTGGCACTAGTATATCCTTCTCCACACAAAGCATTTAAGATATGTTTTGCTCTCAACCCATCTCAGCTTCATGAAGTCCTTTTAGGAAATGACTTGAGACAACCAAGAATAGTATCAACATTTGCAACCAAAGTGGCTTCAAAAAATAAGGAAGTAGAATGAGGTGTCTTGTGTGGGTGTTTAGCCTATAAAGTCTTCCTGATATCTACACCGAAAGGAGCCACACCTAATGAACACAACATTTTCACTGATGTAAAATATTTTGATAGAAAACTTGAGGTATGTAATTATAATCATGGAGGAAACCGTAGGCACTATGCCAAAAATTTATGTGTGATTCAATTGAAAAAATGTAGTTCATATATTGATAATTGGATAAAACTTTACTGAGAAATATGTCAACATACTTGTGACTCCCACAATTAATATAATAAATTGCATATAGTCTAACTTTTATGGTAAATATATTTTATCAGATGTCTCATAAGAGAGGGAAAATATTTTGTTTTGTTTTATGATATTATTCTCTTTCCTACTTATACAAATCAAACATAATAAAAATAATATCTCTCACAATCATCCTAACTTCTCTCCCCTAACCTAACCTTTAATATTCACATAATGAGTTCATTTTACATATGTATCTAATTGAGTAGTTAAATGTAAGGATAATATAAAATAAAGATGTGACGATTAAAATTTGATTGGCTAGTTTATACTTCAATAAATTTTTACCAACTCCTCATTAGTTTCTTTATATTGTTTCACTTACCTATGATATTCTTTTTTTTCCATATATATGTATCATAATGTTCCTCTATTTATATTTATACTTCAACAATGGATGATTAATTATACTTTTATTTCTTATATGCATTATATTTTTTGAATAAGAAATGTTGAAAATGATTATTTACCATTTGAATCACTTATTATCTCATGCAACACTAGTTTTTATTTTTATATTTGAGTTAATTTAGGTAGAGTATAATTGCATTGTAAAACTTTGACTCCTATTTGAATAAAATTTCTATCATAATTATATGTATAAGGTTTGCAATCTCCAAAATTATTGGTTAGTTGTGGTCTAAAATCACATAATATTCTTATATAAGTCAAGCATGGAAGTAAAAGTATTTTTTAAAATTAATTGGGATGGGGGGTGTCCCCTCTCTCCCTTAAAGAATCCGAACCACTAAACTTCTGTCAATTTTGATTCATATTGCGTTGAAGGACTTGGTGCAGATTCTAAAAATGCTGGCTTCATCATTGTTAGGCATTGGAATATCCACTAATATCTTAGAGACGAATCCTCCCCATATCAGTATGCATTGTCATTGACATCAAGGATAGGGGGGTGATTGCCTATCAGCACCAGCTGATTCCTACAATCCATGTTTGAAGGTTGTTGGCATCATGGATGAAGATAGTGAAGAGGATGACGAATGTGCATTACTCCACTATTTTATCTAATCAACTATTGTCTAAATTTTCATTACTTTTCCATGTGGTTATTCTTGAGTGCCAAAACTTTCCTCTCTATGCCCACCAGAAAATTATACATCTTGTAATGATGCATATCGATCTAATTTAATTGTTGAGGTAGGTCAATAGAGGTTGCATGTGCATAATAAGATCTTATACCTACATTATGACTATCTAAAATGTGTAAATAATAATAAATTAAGAAGAAATGTATGAAGATATGCCTTCTCATAGTATTGAACTCACCTCTAGATTTCCCCCACATTCATTTGTCGTTGAGGTTGAAGATAATGCATGAGAGGGGTCTACATGTGTGCTTGCTATTGAGGTTGGGTCAGTTTCTCACACATGATTCTTGGTATTGTCGTATATCCATCTATCCATGGAGTTTTTTGTGGTGGTTGTTAATGATTTGGCTCAAATTCAACTTCTTCTTATTTCTTTTGATCTTGTTGTACTTGTTTGGCCTTCTTTGATCTTCTCTCCCCTTCTACTTACAGGTCGAATGCTGTAAGTACCTTGCCAACTTGTTAAATTTTTTCTATAAGGGATGGCCTTGCATCACTTTATCATTGTTTAGACCATGTTCTCAAAGTTGGCTTAGTACAAAACTCTAGTGCAACCTTTTCCTTTCTTGTGGTTGGTCCAATTGATTTCTTGGACAAGAACACCAACTTCTGACCCTTATTGAAGAGGCATATTTGCTATTTTAAGTGCCTCCACAAACTTGTTCTTCTACTTTTTGTGCCTTTAGCTTGTTCAATGATGTCATAAGTTCCTTGGTTACGTCAGTGTTGAACTATATGTCATGGAAACACATAATTACTAGTTTCTTGACATGAGAAAAATCCTAAGGTTCACAGTCAATTTATATTTCCAAATCTTGTGGGACAGAAATTCATTTTCCCCACAACAATATGATAGGATTTATGAATATAATCCATCTCCTTAAGTTTTACTCATGTTTATTACACTATAGAGATCATTGAAGTCAATAGGACAAATTGTGTTGATAGTTCATTAGTGTGATTTCCTATTAGGGTGCAGTCTTGGGTTGCTATTTTGCTTCATGACTCATTTTTCCTTCTTAGCTGCCCTCATCTTCCTCAGAACCAAGCTAGATGACATCTCCTCAACATGTCTTTTCCTTTTTGTTGTGTATCCCTATTCAGAAGACATGTATTCAGATGTGATATGTATTTCAATATCTTTAATGGAATCCTTGGAGGGGATCGATACTTCCACCAATGATCTGTCATGCTCTTTTTGGTAGATTACCCATGTGTGGCTATGTATTATCTAGTTTCATCCTTCCTTGCATCAATTTATTTCATCTCATGCTGCCTAGATTCCATCTCCTCCATCTTGTTCATAGTTAACCTCACTACTATCTTAGTCCTTCTCATCATGAAGTTGATGTTTGGAGATTGGTGGGCCGTATGCCTTTGCAAAAGAGGTTGATGGGTACCTCAATAGATTCTTCTCTGAATGTTACTCTATGTCCATCGGTGGGTCCCCACAAGGATTTGATGATGTCTTTAGATGGTTGTATTCTGATCATGATGGCCAATAGTTGATATATGTGCATTGATGAACCTAGATGGTCATCTGTTGATGGCTTGTCTCAATAGATTCCTACTTGAAATGTGTCACAGTTACATAGGGCATCGAAGGATGACCTCTATGGGTAGGATTTTATAGGTACCTCTGTTGGTATTATGAATAGATGCCTTGTTCCCTGAATGGCCAAAGGTCTATTATCATGCATAGTTGGACCTCCATGGGCTAGGATTGGACACTCACCTCATTAAGCTTGATGGTAGCTGGCAATGGCTTGCCTTATCGAGTGCCAATCTATACTCATTAATGGATGTCTCACTAAAACTTGATGGTTGAGGATTAATGACATCGTGTGCTTGGGATGTGGATTGGACTGACTGAGGAAAAGTCAATCATAATTGATTATTGCATTCAACAATTTAGGATCATGTAGTGGAAGGGGAAGAAGTTGGGGCCAACTTCAATGATGATTGGGGAGAAAGAAGGCATCATCAATCATTACCTATAAGAATAGACTAAAGACATGGGAATCGATGGTGTCACCATAGAAGATGATGCTATGTATCAATGCTTCAGAAAGGCTCCAGTTGGATTTATTTTGGTGCTTCTACTTTGGAAAAAGTGATTGTTACAACTGTTCTCAAATGCGGGATCTTCTGGGGTTAGGACTTAAGATTTATAAGGTTTAAGCCCTATAACTACTGATACTCACATATCTAGAGGGGCACCCCTTGATGCGAGGAAACAAGCATTGATGGCTATCCCTCTATGGAAATGTGGTTGATGGCCGCACCATGGTAAAACCTTAATGGCTAAACCTTGATGATTGTTCCTCAAGGGATCAATCTCAATGGAATTCTAGTCCACGTTTCTTGGGCCCTCAATCCTGATGCTAAAGGTGGTGAGTCAAAATATTTCTAAAGCTCATCATCATACATTCCTTTATGGATAAGTATATTGATGCCTATTGATAAGTTGACCTCAATTGGTACCTTGAAAGGCTATCTATGGACATCTATGGTTTAGAAAACCATTTTTGATGGAAATACTGATGTTAAATCTCTTTAACAAGGGTCAATGCTCATGCCATGGCATTGATGCATTCTAACATTTATTTTCTATACAAGTTCAACCAATAGTTTAAAGCTTGAGAATTAAACAAGATAAAGATCATGAAAATTTAAAAGCCCTAAAATCAAAATTAAAAGAAAAAGGATACTCAAAGGGAGACATGCCTTTCCTCCTACGAAGCACTGATTTATGCTCATTTTCTTGACCCTTCTGAAAACTCATTCTTCTATGGGTATGTCACAGACTTCAAGTTCAACTCATTTGGCGAATGCTTCATCTTTAAAATACTTTTTACCTGCTTAAAATTGATGGGAAAATTCCCAAATTTGTCAACATTTATCTCCATCATTCTTGATAAGTATATATTTTTGACTGGTGAAAGTTTCATACCTCCTAGACCTCAATATTTTGGCGAAGAGTCTCATAAAGGATTGGACCTAATAGAACATCATCCAATTCATTGATGTCTCATAGGAATGTTGTATGATTTTTTTCAAGGTCTTGAAGTATGAGGAGTCTCTTTTTTCTAGCAACCTTTTGGTCCATGTTGAGGAACTTGATATGCCAAAGGCCCTATGCTCTAGTTCTAGGGATACATGGTATGCTTTTCCATATGTTATCTATATGGGGCGATTCCCATTAGTTCCTTGTAAGAGATCCTATATGCCTATAGGAAATCATATAACTTGACCACCCATTATTTCCTTAATTTCCAAATAGTCTTTTCTAACATTTTCTTTATCTGCATGCTGGATTCATTAACTTGTCATGACATCTATAGATGGTATGATGCTAACACCTTGTGCTTGACTCAATACTTCTTCAGACTTATATTTTCTCTCAAGAAAATGTGATCCCCCATCACTTATGATTGTTTGGGGAACTCTAAACCTAGAAAGATGAACTTTATTGAACATTTTATTAATGTATTTTGGAATCATATCATCAGGTGGCTATTACTTCCAACCATTTTGACATAGAATCAACTACCACAAGTATTTATTTTTTATCATAAAAAGATGAGAATGGTACCATGTAGTTGATCCCCCGTAGATTGGATACCTCAACTTCGATCTAGTTTACTAAAGGCATGTTGTTGTGCCTTTATATGTTCCCTCTACTCTGGTAATCATCACATATTTTGTTATAAGAGTGCATATCTTAAGAGATAATGGGCCAATAGAATCTAGACTATATGTTTTTTTTGCTATGATATAATTTTCTCCAAGATGGCCTCCATAAGGGGATGCATGTCATTTGTACACGATCTACGGAACTTCCCCTTGAATATATCAGGTATAGATATTGAATAATTTTTGAGATCCGAGAAGCATTTGTTTTTCTATTTATACATCATATCAGGTGGAAGCTTCCTACATGTGAGGTAGTTGCATATGTTTATATACCATGGGATGTAGAGATTTATAGCTTAGGTTAGTATTGGAGACTCCTCAAGGTAGCAACCCTTAATTGGATGGGATTGGTCTGCTGCCATGCAAATTTTGGATTGTCTCTTTGCAACCACATTTTTTAAACCTTTTCTACAAACAATTTTGTGGTCTAACTCCTAAAAAAAAGTGCCCATATCAAAATTTTGAGTGTTGTATCATTGTTTGTCATTAAGTATTTGATTGCATCATAGTTCACATATACAATGACCTTAGTGCAAGTGAGATATGATCTAAACTTGCCAAAATAATAGATAATTTCCAACATCTCATTTTCAATTGAGGTGTAGCTGATTTGTACTCCATATAGGTTTTAGTTGCGTAGTATATAACATCGTTCTACTTGTCTTTATTATACCCTAGCACAACATTAACTACATAATCACTAGCATAACACATCATATTGAAAAGAAGACCCCAATTTAGAGCTTGGATGATGGGAAATGTTGTGAGAACATTCTTCAGGGTCTACAAAGCTTACAAGCATTTTTCAATAAATTTGAAAGGAGTGTCTTAAACTAGTAGCCTATACAAGGGTTAGAGATATTGGAAAAATCTTCAATGAAATGCTGATAATACCAGAGTGACCAAGGGAACCCCTCATGTTAGTGACAGAAGATAGTGAAGGTAGCTTTGATATAACTTCCACTTTGCCCTTGTCCACTTCAATTCCCTCTTCAAATACTTTGTACCCTAGCACGATTGCATCCTATACCATAAAATGACACTTTTCCCATTAAACATTAGGTTATTCTTTCTATACATATGTATTATTATAGACATATTCTTTAGGCAACTTTTTATAGAAGATCCATAGATATAAAATTCATACATGAACACTTCCATTTTGTCTTCAATCACATAGGAAAATATTGAAGACATGTACCTCTCAGAGGTTGTTGAAGTTCAAATATTCATGTAAACATAGTATTCCCTTGGTCATCAACATGGATATGAACTTTGTAGAATCCAAAGCATCCGTCTAAGTACAAAAAAATATGAGTGATGAACTAGACACTCCAACACTTGATCAATCAAAGGTAGAAGGAAATGATATTTTTTGTGGAATCTTTCAACATCCTATATTGCGTCACATATTCCACCAACCCCTTTATCATAGCATTTGCCTTTACATTATCACCTTTTACAACAACCATACATCCTTTGTTAGGTACAACATGAGCATGGCTCACCACTATGATATAACTAATGAAATATATAATGCTCTCATGATACAACTTAAGCAAGTCTTTTTTCACAACCTCATTGTAATTTATCATTCATGCATCTTTGTCCGCAATCCTTATACTTGGAATCTTCCTCCAAGTGATTTTTGTATGTTTGTATAGCAGGAATCAAACATTTTTTGCCATCTATGGGGGTATCACATGGCCTTTCCCCTTAGCTTGAGTTAAAAAATCAATATTTCTTTTTGATTTTTTGAAATACAAGTGTTTATGATCATTAGGATCCCCCTTAATTGTCTAAAAGCTTGTATTTAATCCCTCCTAAAAGTTTTTTCAACTCAAGAAGGGGTTTAGGGTGGTATTATCAACATGGGTCCTTTTGAGGATGATGTGCTGAACTGTATCAAAGCTATGTTCTTTAGAGTCACTGAGGATAGCTTCTTCATCCTCTTCATCTTCATCGATGTCCAAAAAATCTAGTAGTACATCAAATTTTGGGTGAGAAAAATTAGTTAACTAACTAAGCACTCACATTAGCAAATTGACGACATCATTTTGCTGGTGAATTTCTAACAAACAAATGTTAGCAATAATCAATGAAGTTTAATGATTTTATATGATATGGACCTTTACGTGGTCAAGGACCTTTAAACCGACATGATCATTTCCCACCCTTAAAGTTATTATAACTTCTAGGAAAATAATCAAAGCTCTTCCTATACAAACAAGGGCCTTTAAAATATCATAGGAAAATATGCATCTTCAATAGTCACAAATGATTTTTCCCAGGAATAGAAAAACTTGCAGACTCTTATCCAAACATCTTAAGTGATCCTATCAATATTGTGAAAGAATTATCATCCAGATGGATGATCATCCTTGATTGTGTCATATCTATTAAACCAAGCATCTTGGCCAAGGGTAAAGGCATTAGGGCAATACTAGCCACTAGATCTTCCATGCCATGTCTTTCTATAGATTCTTCAAACTAAAATGTCACTAAAAATTCTCGTGGGACCTTCTTAGTAGTTATAGTAACCTTATATCACTTGTCCTCTTATCTTGCTTTACAATATCCACTTTTCCTCCTATTCATCACTTGATGACAAGGTCCTCAAAGAACTTTGCATAAGTAAACATTTCATCTATAGTTACAATGAGTGGGATGTCCATGTATATCTTTTTGTTATTCTCTATAAACTTTTTGTACCTATTCTCACAATGAGCCTTGATTAGCCAATGAGGGAAAGTTATTTACCGTGCAAACAATTTGATGTTAGTAGGTGTCTATGGAGATGCACCAATACCCTTGGAGGCTTTTTTCATTTTTCTCTTTGAGTGGGCTTTGCTTTCTCTTTAGGTTGTGTCTTCTCTATAGGTTCAAATTTGGCTGGGTTGGGTTCTTTGGTGGCAACAAGAACGTTGAGGACTATGTCATACCTCAACACATACATCATTATAGTTTCATGTCCTCTATGGTTCACTTTGTTAGTATATTGAAATTACCCTACATGATTATTGATTAGGTTGACCTCTAAATCCAATTACTGGTCTATCATCTTGTTATGTTATTTCTTGTTAGTACTTCTTTGTGTAGTAACCATCCCTAGCAGGCCTACATGATGTTCATCATACCACTATTAGTTATCATAGCCTGAATGCTCAATTAGTGTGGGTTTCCTCTTAATAAAGTCCATCAAGTAACTCATCATGTCAGGTTGCTAGTTCTGAAAGTTTCCCTTTAGTTGCCTCTGAGAATTCCCTTGACCTTTAGAGTTTCCTTGTTGGTTGAAGTTCCTATTCCGTTTGAAATTATTAGCTATTTGAAAAATAAGTAGTGCTTTCATTCTACTACAACCAAACACCATCTATCCTCTACTAAAAATAGGTGGTGCAGGTTGGTCTAAGAGGTGCAAGTTTTTTGTAGGTGAAGTATTTCCATAAGAGAACCCATGACGATCAGGTCTCTATAATTAATAAAGGATATGCTTTCAACTTCTTCCTTTTAGGCATCTTTAGGGTTCTCAAAGTATACTATTGTTCATTTAGATTTTCTTGGTCTTCATATTTAGTGAACTTCGCTACTCTCTCTACATGATTTTTGGCCTTTGAATTGTAATCATTCATGGTTGTGACATATATGGCTATTTTATCTATCCTTACAACTAGAAGATTGATCACTTAGTTTTCTAAAATGCTTGCTAAATCTGAGTTGTTACCAACATTTCCTCTCTCATAGTCACATCAATATTTATGGGATGTCATGTTCTCAATTATAATGTTGACTATTTGACATTGGGTCCCATGAAATCACTTTCTTTATCTATGTTAAAATATTTTCTTTCAAACATAGTTAGGGCATTGTAAAATGATGTATTTAGATAATTATCATTAAATACAGGATAAATGCTTTCCCTTTGATACCCTAAAAATCTTTACCATACATCCTACATATTCTCAATGAGATTTTGTGATAAATTTCTCATCTTATTCCTATAATGGGTAGTTCTTTGAGAAGGAAATGATTTTCTTACAAAGGCATCTACAACTGCTTCCCAATTTTTGACACCTCCTAGTTTTAGGACTTTTACCAAGAAAGTTTCTTATTTTATTGAGAAGAGATGAACCATTTTGTATAGATACTCCTTTAAGGTACCATATTCACCTTCTTGGTCTCACAGATATTTTGAAGACATCTATGTCATTGTAGGGAACTTCATCTGGGAAATTACCCCTGAAGGTCTTTTGTTGTACTATGGTGATGAGTCTACCCTAGATCTATGAAGTGTTTATGCCTTGGTTTACCATATATTTCAAGTGCCATTTTCTTGGGTTTGAGTGAAGTAATGGAGTGAGGGAGTAGGGTTTGCATAATTGTTTCATGATTAAGAGAACTAGCACATAATACTTGAAATTTGGACATATCAAAGTAAGAACTATTTGTGTAAATAGATATTAAAGGTAACATGCAAGTATGATAAGGAAATATGCAATTTAGTCCATATTAGAAACAATAATATTTACGAAGTCTAAGTAGACCAACCATTCATAACAATTAGCTGGATTGCTTATTTCCCGACACCAATGCCAAAATTTGATCAACTCAAAAATTGGGTCCAAAGCACAAGTACAATAGACCTATTCTAATGGATTGGACTTATAAATTTATAAATTGACTCCAAGAGACGTCCACAATGATATGGGGTCTATTGCACAAAACATGGTCGAACATAAGGATAAGAGTGGCAAAGTGTCAAAAACCTAGGCTTTAGCTTAACAAAGTCTATTTGAAAGGTAGATATATATGTCGCAAACAACTACAAGTACTGATTAATTAGGAAAAGAAGAATAATATTGTAAATAAAACAAACAAATTTTGACATCTATCTTAATTTCGATATGATTTAGTGGGACTTGTATTAGTTTTCTTATCCCAAACACACTCACCAAACATGCAAATACTCAAACCCATTTCATACATTCAACATAGTTGGAAAGCAATCACCATTAGTGTCTATTCCCTCACTCTCTTGATAATGGTTATATATCTAAGTCAAAAGTATACCTCTCTCTTTAGATGGCATAAAAATAACCAAATGATAGAAACTGTATGACTTTCACCCTAGTAATTTGTCACTCTCATGGGTTCACAATATCTCATACTCCAAATCTAAATGAACCACACTCTTTCAGTACTTCATGGAATCAAACATTACAAGAAGGTAGGTAATCATACAAACAAAATAAAAACAAGCATATGATATTAAACATGAAAAGAATACATTTCAACATATTAAAAACATTTACATAGTTGGGAGGGCTTGGAGGCTGCTCCAGTCCAAGTTTATGGAACTTGCCACACATGTCGATAAGACACAATACAAATTTACATCATGGGATGCCCATTATTCTAGATACAAGATAAAATTATAATGATTTAGGCAAAACAAAGGAAGGAGTAAGAATAAAGTTGAAATAGTTTTAGATCTTCTCAAATCTACACATTTAAGGCCTGTATTTTCCACTCTAGAGACAGAGTCTATCTTCAATTAATCACCCTGAAGTGGACATTGATGTATCATAAGTGTATATTTGATGGACATTGTTGATGAGGAATGGAACCACACAACTTATACTCCTTTCAGGTTCAACTTTATAATATTTAGAATTGGAAGGTAGATGGGTATGGTCGATGGGTGACAACCTTCTTCTCAGTGTTGAAGCACTAGTGTTTGCACCTACCTAAAAAGATTAAACCCCCTAGATCAGACCTAGGGATGCTATTTTATAGGATTAATGGAGGATTTGAGGCATCACAAAGAAACATAGCGCATGCCTTAGAATATGTGCAATGTTGGGAATATTGTCCATAGGAGGATGTCAAAGTCATATTTTTAATAGCCTTGAGGGTATTGCTATGGTGTTTTTCCTAAATGGAATTGATAGCCATCCATAGATGGATTATTTTTCTGGCCTCATGGGTTCCCATACATGGCTTGCTTGGTTGGCCTCTATGGATACCCATTGACAAATGGTCTACATAGCC